>OX463786.1:7841093-8113306 GCA_949825025.1 Siphlonurus alternatus | reverse complement strand
TGTTTGGAATTACTTTGGATATAAAAACCTATAAAACCTCGAGTTAAGTATAATAATTGGTACTTTTTTTTTAATATTTTTTTTAACCCTTTCAAAATAGGAAAACTATGACAATTTTTAGAACGACGAAATTTAAAAACCTACAGAGGAAAAAAAAAAAAAAAAAAAAAAGGGTTTAATATTTGTTAGGAAATTGCAGAGATCTTATAAAGATCTCTGGATATAGCTGTTAACCTTAATTGTATTCTCTTGGGGTTCCCATCACCTTTGTTCAATTTTTTTGTATCTTGTTCGAAGGAAAATATAATAAATAAATAAAAATAAATAGATACGATTTATAATGAGAGTAAAATCTTCATTTTTACCGTATCTTTCAAATGAAGTGTTTTGAATGTCACATAATACATTGGTCCTTAAAATAATTAATCTCAAATAGGTACTATAATTCTTACAGCTAGCTAACTTTGGTGCTTCACCAATCATTGAATTTATCCCACATTTTATGATAAGCACTGTACATCGTATTTTTAAATGCATAAAAAAATATAGGTACTTTGTGTTTTGCGACAAATATAAAGCTAGTAATATTGTTTGTGTAATGTATACTGCATGCAGCTACATCAATTTATAACGTTTTAATATATTAGTAAAACATGAAAGCACTAATTAATATTTACTTATACAAATATTAAAAAGCATATTTGTTTTATATATTGCAAATGTATATTAATTATTATAATTAATATTTTACTTATGTTTGTGCATATTTGTTGTTCGTTTTAATAAATATCATAATTTATCTATAAATCTAATACTATCATTATACTGTATGAATACAATATCGTATTTTGCTGCTTTATCAATATGACATGGTTTAAGATTTAAACCATAATGAAATGATATTAATAATACATGGGCATTTTTGTTCATCTGCTTTAAAATAATTTTTTATAATTTTTAGAACAAAATTATTTAATAAATTATGATTACACTATTTTTAAAATATTTAATTATTGAATAGAAACTACAATTAATATACAGCGACTTTTATACTCAAAACGAAAATTACAATGTATTTTATTTTATTTTTTATCTTTTTAAACAACATTAAATATTTGATATACAAATAATTGTAATATGTTTATTGTATTATAATATGCCATAACAGAATTCCATATAATTGTACTGAAAATTTAAAAGAGTAAATATAATTACAAGATAAAATAATTATAGAATGAAATATTGTTGAAATAAATGTTCATATACAGCGAACTCTACTAGCCCAGAAAATATTTGATGAAGATCTTTATTATGTATTTACAAAAAAAAATAGAAGTCTTTGTCGTGCAAACTTTTAACGTAGTGAGGTAAGGAGCGCTCTTCAATAATGTATAAAGTTCTATACTAGAAAGAAGGTATATAAGAGATGGTTTATGCATGGTACAATAGTCAAGCTACTTATATTTATATAATATATAGTGCAAGCTACAGCATAATATGAACTAGAATATTAATACAAGACAATATAGAAAAGACAAAAGAACATTATATAGAGACTGTATAAAAAAAATTGTTTTTTTTTTTATATACAAGAACTTGCTTTTAATTTAAATATATTGCAAAGTTGAGTGCTTTTTTTTATTTTTGGCTCTCATATGAAAATTTATTATAATAATAGAAAATATATGGTGACCTTAATACTTTTAATATAAAATATATGAGTCATTTTGTGCAATATGCCATGACAGTGGTCCATTTGCGAGGATCTTTCCAGTTGATTAAATATACATATTATATCAAAATTACATAATTCAAGTCAGCTGATTTTTTGGTGTTCCCACCGTTGTATCTAAACCTACAAAAAAAAATGAATTCGTTTTTTCACCAAGAAGATTTTTTAGAAAAAATAATTTACGAAATGTCGGTCCAAACCAAAAAATACAATTGATAATTAAATTGCATAATTAGATTTTTTACCTTATTTTAACCGAGAAAAGTTAAAAAAAAAAAACTTTGCTTCATTTTCAAGTCCAGAATGGACATGGACCATATCGGCACAAATGAGCATCGCAAGGCGCACTCGCTTGAAGCCTCTAATAAAGAGGAATGGGAATATAATTTTTTACACTTTTTTGGCTTGTCAGTCAATCGAATAACTCGTTTAAATCAGTGAATGAACTGTCAGGTACATACTTTTAATATTCAAGAAAGAAATTTAACTAAATAATAATTTGATTACATTGCGACAAGCAGTCTCAAATAAAAAATATATAAAGTGGTATCAGAGATTTTACATTGCACAATGTACATATACGCTCTTTGGTGGTATCATCTAATCATTATTTAACTTGACTGTCATCGGGAATATTCAGGAGTACTTCGGCTTTTATTCCACCAATAGGAAACTTCGTTACAAACTATCTGCCAATGACTGAAGATGTTGTAAAAAAAAAAAAAAAAAAAATACAGTATATTTATGCTAAATTTGATGGTCCTATTTTTGGAATTTCATAACTTTATATAATAGTTTAGAACGGTAAATTAAACATGTTTAGAAATTTAATATTTTTGTCAAAATTTAGAAAGGTTAAATAAGTTTGTTGCACGCTTGAAACTTAATTAAAAATGTAGATTTTTTTCGATTTTACTTTGACAATAAGTATAATAATATAATGCTCTTGCGCTTATAATAAAGTAATGCAAATATTATATTATGTATCAGCGATTTATTAACATCAAATTGCTTCTAAAACACTGAGAGTTGACTCTGGAATGAATATTGTAATTTGCAGTAAAGTCCTTCAAACAAAATTATTGACATGAATCTCACCGTAAGGTGCCTTTATTTAAAAAAAAAAAAACAGTAAGTTAAATAATTTTATGATAAAAACAGTACGTGGCACATGACATCTTGCTCCTGTTGTATATATTTCTATGTATACAAAGTATAGCCTGCCTCATTTTGATGTTTTGATTTGCGTTAAAAGTCATATAGGAAAAGTGTGTTGATAATAATAACAGTATAATTTTAATGTTTTTCCCCTTTTTTAGTTGTCAAATCAATGTAATTGTTAAATAGTAATGTTTCATTTGTACTCTAAATTATTTTTTTTACACATTTAATTGAAGGTATTTCATTATATTTACAGAATTTTAGTTTTTTTATTTTATTTATACAACAAATTAAAAATTACAAATTTTAATAATAATCACTAATTTAATTTTGAAAACATCTAAACTTAAATTAGCTTAAAATTTTGTTTATATATTTTTTTTATCTTTAATTTTTTTTATTAACGAGATATTCATGTTATCAGTTGTTTTATAAATAAAAAAATTTCCCACAATTTATGAAAGGTCACATTATCCATTATTATTGATGGTAATAATACAACAAGCCAATAATAGCTAAAATATTATTATTTATGATTTACGTGACCAGTGTATATTAATCTTTTTAAATATAAAATTTACTCAAATACAGAAATAGTGCGATTAGTACGACTTAACATGGAGTTTATTGCTTTTATTGATATTACAATATGAATTATAAGTTTGAATTAATGCTCACTTAAAATAGCAGATAACTCATTATTGCAACGAAATATTATTATATAACATAAAGTTAAATTTTTTTCCAAGCTTAAACAATTAATTTCTATGTTTTAAGAATGAATTATACTAAAATTTTAATATACATTTCAACTAATTAGTAATATAAAGAAGTTTAGTACTATACCATTATGCGTTATCATCAGGCGCAGATCCAGAAAATAAAAATTCGGGAGGGGCTTCCTCCATAAGGTCAATGTTAAAAAAAATCATGGAGTGGAAGAAATGGCCCATGTTAAATCCAACATTTCAGGGGGTCCCTCCAGCCCCCCTCCTGTGGATCCGCGCCTGATTATCATATCTAATATAGTCGACCTTTATTAACCCCTAACATTGTTGTGTGTATACTAACACCTCCCTTATATCCACAGGTCATCATGAGATCTCGGTTAAAAACTTCATATCAATGACGATGCTAAACATAACACTGCAAGATACGGGGAAGGTGGAGAGAAAACTTCTGTCTCCAATAAAGCTGCGTTTACATAAATACGATCGAGTACCATCCAATCAAGATAGAATAGAGGAACGTTTACATGATACAAGTGATCTGATTAGAACAATTAGTCAAAATTATTTTAATACGACTCTTACAAGGTCATTTACAAAATTAGAACAATTAAATAAGATTTTAAAAAAGAAATTTAGATTTGGTATTTTAAAATTTAAGAAAAATAAGATAGAAAATTGTAAAATAATAAAAAATAATCGAAAAAATATTATTCTAAAAAGGCAAATTGATAAATATAATAGTAAAATTTTAAAGAAATACATTAGAATTCATAGAATTGTAATACTAGTATTACAGAAAAACTATATTTATATCACATATTCAATTAATAACATTCTAAAGTCACATATCTTATCAAAATCTAAACGAAAACATATCATATATAGAAGAAAATTAGAGGCACTGTTACACGATGTACGGAATGGTAAGCAGCGGTCCCACACCGCCAAAGCAGCACCATCTACATCAGCACCATGGAACTACGTCAAGAAGACAAGGTTTATCAGGTTCGGCGTCGAGAGCATCGCGCGCCACCAGATCCATCTATCGGAGACTTTTAAACTTCGTCAAGCAAGCGTGGACTGGAGTCAAATTTGCGTTAGGTACAATATGTTCAATTATTGCTAATTACAATAGACTAAAAAAAGTCCCAAAACACAAAAATTTGGTTCCTTTTATGTGTCCTATATCTCCTTACAAGGTAGATGAGGGTATAGCGGCCATATTGAGAAGGTGAGAAGGGGAGGGAGGGGGGCTAGGGTCCATAAGATCATAAGTTATATCCCAAAACACAATATTTCGACCCCTACATTGTGCCCTAACATCCCGCCTTTTCCTACAAATCCCTAAAAACGTATGGTGTGTTCTACAGCGGCCTTATTTGAGAAGGTTTGAATATGGCCCCTTAAGTATGGAATGCTAAATGAAATGGGACGCATACATTGCCCCTAAGAGGTAGAGTGGGGGGAAAATACCATAAAAAGTGGATTGATAAAAATACCAGTACCTTATACCACGGGACCAATTCAGTTTTTTACACCCTTGCTCTGAAATTCACCGTTTTCCGTGTGTTTTGCAGACTCGGAATCATATTTTTCCGTGTGTTTTGCAGACTCGGAATCATATTTTTCCGTGTGTTTTGCAGACTCAGAATCATATTTTTCCGTGTGTTTTGCAGACTCGGAATCATATTTTTCCGTGTGTTTTGCAGACTCGGAATCATAGTTTTCCGTGTGTTTTGCAGACTCGGAATCATATTTTTCCGTGTGTTTTGCAGACTCAGAACTAGAGGAGCTCGAGGCACCACCCAGTTACCGTCCCGACAGTTTGGAGGCGCTTTGTCGAGCCACAAGATTCTCAGAACCAGAACTCAAGAGAATATACAGAGGCTTTAAGGCAGAATGTCCATCGGGGGTGGTCAGAGAAGATACTTTTAAAGGAATATACTCACAGTTCTTCCCACAAGGAGGTTAGTATGAAGAAAGGATACTGTATAATTTTTGTAACTTCTTTAGTAAGTAAAATTTCAAAAATTATCATGAAAATTATACATTAAGTTTAAAAAAAAAATATTGTTTGACTTATTAAGGGTAAGATAACGCCACCAATGTTAAAAAAAAATCCCTCACACAAAAATTCTGAAAAGAATTTAAAATGTTCTCCTCTACACCCCTTATCAGCAGCTAAAATATCAGGTATACAAATGCGATCTAGTTTTTGAGTTATAAATTTTTAAAGTTGACTACTTTAACATGGAGAAATGGAACTCCCATGTTAAATTAGTCAACTTTAAAAATTCATAACTCAAAAACTAGATCGTATTTGTATACCTGATATTTTAGCTGCTGATAAGGGGTGTAGAGGAGAACATTTTAAATTATTTTCAGAATTTTTGTGTCAGTTTTTTTTTTAACATTGGTGGCGTTACCTTACCCTTAAATTAATTGTTTCCATTATTATTTTCCAAATATAAATTATAATATGAAGTCTGACCTGCCTAACCGTCAATCAGAAAATGTCACTGGTTTTCTATTAAAAAAAACTTAACAATAAACTTTACGAAGCTTTATTCTCTATCTGCATCCCAGGTGAATGTACTTTTCTCCATTTTTTTGTTGTTTTTTTTTTTCATCATTTTTTGCACTCTTTTGTCCACTCTTTAATACTTTTAGAGTCTGCTGTTGGCTAATGTAAAATATAATAACAAGTTTTAAGCTTATAGAATCTGTAGAAAAATACTCATATTTTCATACATAAATTTAATTATTACAATTAAAAATTTTAGAACAATACAATCCCATTCTTTATTTTGTAAATTCTTTGCTACATTTTGTTCAGCTTTTTTTATCTTCTAAAAAAATAACAATGTAAGCCATCATGTGAAAAGAATCTTAGATTTTGTTCAATATAATATTTCTTTTCAAAAAAAAGAACTCGCTACAATATAACTATCACTCCATGCAAGAGATAAAATATAAAAATAAACTTTCCATGAAGATAGCATGATATTTGTTTACATTTTTCTCATCCATTAATATGTATTACTTTTATATCATGTAAAGCTATCTAGTAAATGAAATTCAAGGGGAGGGAGCTTCAATAAATTTTGACCCTTGATGGTAGTGACTTTTTCACTGTCATCATCTTAATGTGTTTTATTGTTTGGAAAAGTTTGGAGAACAATTATATTGTTGAAAAGTATGTAAATAATATCAATTCGAAAATGGAATGAATATTATTATGTTGTATTTATTTCGGTATGTAAATTATATCATTTTTTTTCTCTTTGTATCATAAAATCATTAGAAGTTTAGGCACAATATGACCATAGGAAGCTCTGTTTTGCAAATTTAAGAGTGCTTTAAAAATAATTGATTTTTACCAATTTTATTGTATCCTCTAAAATTAATATTACAAAAAAAAAAAAAGGATTACAAAATAATATAATATAATATATATATTCTAATTTAATGATTAATTATATTTTAAAATATCTTTACTCTTGTTATATTGTTAAAACAATATAAAAATGTAGCATTAATTACTAGAAGTGTTGACGGCAAAATAATTATGAAGTTATTTTAAACAATTAAGTACATGCCATTGATGCCATAATTCTACAATATGATATACAGTACCAAAAGTACATTATCATGCATCGTTTTAATATACTTCTTGCCTAAAAGTAAAGTGCGCGCTAGGAAAAAAAGTTGAGTTAGTATTTTCTAAAAATAGTTCAAGTAGTCCTCCATATCAAACCAAAATTCAAAAAATTCTACCTCAAATAGGTTTGCCAGAACAAAATTCCAAAGTCAGAGTGAACGCGTCGCTTAACATGGGGCCTTACCTGACAAAAACCCTAGAATATCTCGAAAAAATACACCGTTAGGTGGTATGAAAAAAATATAGTGATGTTCTATGACCCAAGCTTTAACCAAAAACCGATTAAAAAAAAATTCTCTCGAATCCATTTTTCCGTAAAAAAATCAAGAAAATCTACCATGTTAATTCCCATAAGATTTTTGATTATTTTTTTTTACGGAAAAATGGATTCGAGCGAAAAAAATTTTAATCGGTTTTTGGTTAAAGCTTGGGTCATAGAACATCACTATATTTTTTTCATACCACCTAACGGTGTATATTTTCGAGATATTCGAGGATCTTTGTCAGGTAAGGCCCCATGTTAAGCGACGCGTTCACTCTGACTTTGGAATTTTTTTCTGGCAACCCTATTTGAGATAGAATTTTTTGAATTTTGGTTTGATATGGAGGACTATTTGAACTATTTTTAGAAAATGCTAACTCAACTTTTTTTTCTAGCGCGCACTTTACTTTAAGGCGGATTCACATGGCGATTTTTATAATGCGACGCGACGCGAATTGTGCGCACTTGCTGTGACATTCATTGGTGGCCATTTTTGGCGATTAAAAAAAAAAAAGAACATCACAATTAAAGCGATTTCGCTGCCGCAACCTGGCGAATTCGCTCGCCGCATAGGATTTCACAGCTTTGTGGGACATAATCACGTCGCGTCGCCGTTGTCGATCTGAATCCGCCTTTAATCTTATATATTATTAATTATTAGAGAATTCTACAATAAAAAATTAAACAATTATTTATAACGAGCACTTCGTCGTTGGAAAGATTTTTCTCTACGATTTGCATCTTAAATGCAGTAGGAATTTGTGTTTTAAAATATTATATTTATAATGATTTTTTCAAACGCTAATTCATACTCTTATATTAATATACAACTGTATTAACTTATAAATTGAAATTCAAATATTAATTTTAATTATGTAAATTTAATAAAAATTAATAAATAAAAAATTTAATAAAGTCTTATTAGTCATGTTAACTATTTATTCTGTTAAAAAACATTGTGATTTCAAACTCTTTATTGTGATAATTAGTGTCATTAATATTGACTGACGATAACCTTGATTAAATGACAAAATTGGATATATTCTTTCATGAATATATGTGTATATTGAGGGCCCGGTTATCAAACAGTTGTATAATATGATAACAATAACCTGACAGCTTGATGTAACCCACAATATAGTATCAATCTGAACGTTTTGTACTTTCAGCAAACACCAGTCAATACGCACACTACGTTTTCAACACCTTGGACCACGATCACAGCGGCCTGCTCAGTTTTGAGGTGAACGCTTGATTTTCTTTTTTAATGTCATTCTAGTGCAGCATTGTGCTGGTGTATCTTAGGTAACCTTAATCTTATGATATTCACTGATTTACAGAAATATAGTGCATTAATTTGTTTTTTAATATCAACAATAAATAGACAACAAGTATATTTTAATCAATAATTTTTTAAGCATGTTTTTATGTAATTTAATAGATCTTAAATTCGTATAGCTTGTCGTATGTACGTACTGTACTGTACGTGTTTAGGAGTTAAGTACTGGAGTCAGTGAGCAAGCAGAAATAAAAGTCATAAAAAATAAGTAATGTTAAAATTTACAGAATGAAAAAATCATAAAAATTAAAATAAGTGTATATAGTGTTTTAAATTTGGATACGAATATCTTCCTTATTTATTAATTTTTAAAAAAAATAATAAATAATTCTTTTTTTGTTTTTTTCTTTGCTAAAACATGGCATTTAAATTTACATTCCACCTAAATAGCTACTCTGTAAACTGCTTTATAACTTATTATATATATTATATGGCATGTATGTGTCTGAGTGCTGAGAGAGAGAGAGAGAGAGAGAGAGAGAGAGAGAGAGAGAGAGAGAGAGAGAGAGAGAGAGAGAGAGAGAGAGAGAGAGAGAGAGAGAGAGAGAGAGAGAGAGAGAGAGAGAGAGATGAAAACTAACAATCCTCAACTGTCCAGGACTTCGTACTGGGACTGTCCACACTGTCCCGAGGCTCCCTGGACGAGAAGCTACGCTGGACGTTCGGACTGTACGACATCAACGGGGACGGCTGCATCACCCGCGAGGAAATGACAGACATCGTGACCGCGGTGTACGACCTCATGGGGAAGTTCACTGACCCCTACGTGGATGAAGCAGTCATCAAGGAAAAGGTCGACAGGATATTCCAGGTGATAATCTTGGGTTTGATAGACTGAAAAAAAATATAATAGTATTCGTTTTGTTTATAAATATGATTCTTGAATTAAGAATCGGATGAATCATCAATGGAGATGACATCATAAAAAAATGTGATACTCAATTCTCATTATTGAGCTGAATTAAAATAAAATTAATTTTGTTATCCACTTTTAACGTCTCTTCTTGTCCTTTTTCCTTCTATATATTTCGCAACCATTTCCAAGAAAAAAATACGAAATTACGTCTTCTTATTGTGCATGAAATGTTAGAAATATCTCTTTCTTTTTCTTTCTTTGAGTGAGGAAGAATTCCTCCATAAGATGTATTTTTAAGGGAGGGGAAAAAAACTGAAAATATTGAATTTAAACGTGTTTAGGATGAGTTAAAAATTAAAATTTTCTATTAGGGTGTATTTGCGATGAACAGACCTAATGCCATCTTCTTCCTATACTTTGAAATATTACTCATATTTCTTTTATATTAGGTACCTATTTTTGTGTATTTTTTTTTATATTTAACCTCACTAGGCCTGGATTACACACGATAAAATTTTTTGCATACAATTTTTCTTTACTAGAAAATTTCATATCCACACAAACAAGTGAAGATAACGTTTTCTTGTAAGGAAAAATCGTATGCGAAATTGTATAGGCTATAATAATTACTTATAGCATTTATTTTTGTCTAATACCTTAATTATTTGAACTTCATGGCATTATTATGAACATCTGGACATCTGGACTCAGAATAATGCAAAATATATGAAAATTAATTTCTCAATACAAGGGTATTATCTAACTTGTCCTTGTCTAACTTATACTTTTTTACCTCCACAGAAAATGGACGCGAACCATGATGGAGTTGTGACCTTGGACGAATTCCTGTGTTGCTGTTCCCAAGACGAGGTCATTTCTCAATCTATGGGGGTGTTCGACTCGTCCATCTGACCCACAATTTTAATGGGCTCGCCCTCGTGGTGATGTCGTGTTTCTGGACAAGGACTTAGCTCAAAAGCTACAAAAGCCAATAAGTCCAGTTGACATAAACAATCACTTGATTAGCTTTCATCTAAACAAATATCATACCTCATATGTTTTTATATTTTGTTCTTTTATCATGTCTATATACTGGTCGTAATATTTAAATTTATTTTCATCGTGTATGTACAGTTATGGAAAATAAGACTCGGACACTTGGCAACAGTGTCAGAGTATAGTCACCTACAGTTAATATGCCATGCTATATGGCAACGCTGTCTATCATTGTGGCCAGGTAGACTCGGAGGATGCTACTTTGAGTAACCTGAGCTACAGTGTTGCTACAAATGCTACATAAGCAAAGTACAGTCAAATTTACTTGAAAATCCCTCCGGAAGTAGCCGGAAGTATAAGGTTTCTTGTCTTCCTAATTGTATTTCAGCGTTATATTTTCACACACATAGGTCAGCACTTCTACTTCAAAACACTCTGTAAAGTTTCAAAACTGACTTACAAACCGAAGAGATGCAAACTTCATACTTCCGGCTACTGCCGGAAGGAATATCGAATTAAATTGACTGTAGACTGATGGTGCTCACTTGAACACTCCAGTATGCAAAATGCCCCAGTATTATTTACTATAACTGTACATAAGGAATAAAAAATATCATGTTTTGTATTTTGATTGATAAATTGAATCAATTTCATTTCTATAACTCTGAATTTTTGCTTTACTTGTTATATATTTATTGCATTGACCAATGCTTTAGAGAAAATATATTTACTTTGAAAAGTTTTGTAAATAACAATATATGTTCATATTCCTCATGTTGTTGTAGCAATTATTTAATAAAATTAAGTTTTCGCTGATTTCACCTTAAATTTTATAAAGATCATTCTCATATAATATTATGTTAACCATAAAGAAACGATGTTTTCCATGGAAGAATTAATTGCTTATTTTATATATTTTTCATTAGTCGATATAAAAATATATATTAATTTCTTAAAAAGTATATACTTGATTCATATTATTATTATTATCATCATTGAATTGTTCATTGTTTCATAAAATTTAAATATTTATTATAATTTAAATTTTATTTTAAAAATTAATTAAATAATTTTAATTAATTATAACATATTTAAAGTCAATAATAAAAATGTTAAAAATTGTAAATATAATGTTTAAATATAAAATAACCTATTACATGTATTTGAGCTTATATGTGGTTATATTATTATATTGTCACAAAAATATTTATCTATTTTATGAGGTGTAATAATTAATAATGTAATATATTAAAAATATAATCTTAATATTGTATATTTTAATACAATATCTAAATTTTGTAAAATAATACACTGTCTTTAATCAATTTATGTGTTAAATTTACTACACCATCTATGTTAAAAGACATTATATTTAGAATGTACACATTTTATAAGTTATGAAAATAATAATTAATTTGCTATAAATATATTAATATATTACATAATTATAAAATATAGATGTATTGTCAGTTAAAATAAATATTGTCAAATTAACTTTAGTAACCAAACTAGAGGTGTGTTAAAAAGGACTTTTTATCATTTTTTAACAAAATTAATTCCCAAAAAGAAAATTAAATTATGTACAGCTAAAATAAAAATGACTGGGACACATTTCATGGAGAATCATGGATGAAAGTCAGAGGCGGTGTCCCAATACTATTTCTCGTCTACTTAGGGTCCCTAAATGAGTTTTCCCCTCCCCTCCAAGATGGCCGCTATATAAGAAGGGCGCATATGATGCGCCCTAAATTTGCCGCCATTGTAGGGAAGGGTAGTAGACGAGAATAGGGCTATTGGGACGCCACCAGAGTAGTCACTAATAGTTCACTTGCCGTGCAGAATGGCAACACTGTCAACTATTGTGCACTCGGAAGAGGTGGAGGAGACGAATATGTGTCAACTCACTTAAATTGCCATGGCAAGCTGGTCACTTATTAGTCACTACAGCATGTCAACTAAGTGTCCCAATCTTCTTGACTTTAAGGGTGAAAGGCCAGCTCCAATTTAGAATTTTACAAATTATTTTTTTGCGGCTGAAGTTTTTGAGGTATTGACTTAAAAACTTCCTTAAGGTATGTGCGCAATACCTATATTCAGATATTTTTTTTCTACCCAGTTTCATTGGTTCCCAAAAAATCACTGCCAAAACCCATTTTTACAAAAAAATTAGAGTTTTGGCAATACATTGTTGAAAAAAAAAATGGAACTGGATACAAAACAAAAATACTTACAATTAGTCATAGATATCACACATGTGGATACTTTAAGAACGTTTCAAATCAATACCTCAAAAACTTAAGCGAAAAAAAAAAACATTTTGTAAAATTTCGAATTGGAGCCGACCTTGCACCCTTAATTAACTGTACCAGATACTATGAAAAACAACAAGCTGTCTTATTGTCATGCTAGGGAGTTTCAGAAAGCAATGATTTTTTCGAGAAAGTCGCGACAGAAATTATTTTTCTGAAGCTTTTTTATTATAAATTGACAATTATATATGGATTATCGTTGATCTTGTGATATAATTTAATATAAAAATAAGACCTGGCATTAAATATTTAAATTGTTAACAATATGTCATGTTAAAATAAATAAAACTTAAAAAAAAATGTAAATATGCACGAGATTATTGTTAATTGATGTAATATATTGTATTATAAAATTAATATCAATTTATCCAGCATAGTATAAATTTTTTAAAAAATATCGTTGAATGTGGTGAAATATCATGTTTGTTAAAAATTCTAAAGATTATCATTAATTAAAATTTCGTGTTTTATGCAAGATATTTTAATAGCTGTCATAAACCATTCTAATATATAATTCTAATAAGCATGAACAAAGCATATAATGAAACTTCTAATTTTCCTTAGCAGAAAACATCAAGTTTAAAATAATTACTTATATACGTGCTATGCACAATTTACCTTATGTTTTTATAAAATTTCCTTTAATGTGTTTTCATTTTTACTAAATTCTATAAGAGATTCAAGAAATGATTTTCTTTCCGTTTTGAAAATACATAAATTATTTATAAAACGGATACTTTTGCTCTGTTTTACCAAGCAACAATTAATTTAAAAAAAGTGCTTTTGTTTATTTTTATTTGGATTTCTAACAACGTAAATAAAGTGGGACTTTTTAATTGTTTCGAAGTGTCAATAATAATTTATCATAAAACGTAATTTTGTGCAAGTATACGTATTCGCGAACGCAACCAAATTCAGCCCTCTAGCGGCCAAAAGTGTGAACTACTAGAATGCGGCTAGCTGTTCATAACAGTATAGGAACAACATACCATTCCTGAGTTAATTTACGTGATTATATAATATTATCCACTTGCAAATTTTTAATTATCATAATAAAGTTAAATATTAGTCTTAATAAATAAAATAACAGATAAATGTGACCATACACCGTGTCATTTGCTTTAAATAGAGTCTTGCGCCCGGCGCGTGGTATATATAATATGCATAATATATGTATATGTCGATCCATATGATATTAAATCATTGTTAATTTTTCTTACTGATTGGGATAAAATTATGAAATTAATTTTCAAGGTGTAATCGACCCTCCTAAAAACTTGGTAATATTTTAGATTTTCTCCCCGACGCACCCCTGAGGGTGGAGATATGAACTACCCCGAAAAACAATCTTCCTTACAAATTGTGCTAAAATTATGAAATTAATTTTCAAGGGGCAATCGACCCTACTGAACTCGGAAATAATTTTAGATTTTCTCCCTGACGCACCCCTGAGGGTGGAGAACTACCCCGAAAAACAATCTTCCTTAAAAATTGTGCTAAAATTATGAAATTAATTTTCAAGGGGTAATCGACCTTCCTGAACTCGGAAATAATTTTAGATTTTCTCCCCGACGCACCCCTGAGGGTGGAAAACTACCCCGAAAAACAATTTTCCTTAAAAATTGTGCTAAAATTATGAAATTAATTTTCAAGGGGTAATCGACCTTCCTGAACTCGGAAATAATTTTAGATTTTCTCCCCGACGCACCCCTGAGGGTGGAGAACTACCCCGAAAATCAGTTTTCCTTAAAAATTGTGCTAAAATTATGAAATTAATTTTCAAGGGGTAATCGACCCTACTGAAGTCGGAAATAATTTTAGATTTTCTTCCCGACGTACATCTGAGGGTGGAAACCTACCCCTAAAATCCATTTTCCTTAAAAATTGTGCTAAAATAAAAAAATTAAATTTTCAAGTGTTTATTAACCCCTCTGAAACTCAGAAATAAATTTAGACGTTTTCCCCGACGCAACCCTGAGGGTCAACGGCTACCCACCATATCCTTCTTTCTTAATAATCGAGTTGAAATTGTGAATTAAATTTTTATTCGGGATTTATCGAAATTTTTCAGAGAAAAAGTATCCCAGACTCACTTCTTCACTTGCAGTATGATGATGGTTTCACTCAATGTGTTCAGCACCGTTAATTGGCGTGATGGCACATGTTGGTCCGCTCAACGAGGCTATGTGTGTAGGTGCATGGCCTCTAACGTCTGAGTTGTGACCAATTCCATGCAACGTCTTATCTCCACTTTCTGTTCGTCAATTGGTCTCAAATCTCTTCTTGTAAACCATTTGCTTCAGAAAGAGATTTGAGACCATTGACGAGCTGAAAGTGATAGAAGTTATGTGGAATTGATGGTCACACTTCAGTTGTTAATTAATGTCACACATAGCCTCATTGTGCAGACCACAACATGAGCCTTCACGCCATGTAATTATTATAACGGTGGACATCCATCATCATACTGCAAGTAAAGAGGCGAGTCTGATATATTTTTTTTTCTATGAAAAATTACGATAAATCCCGAAAAAAAATTAATTCACAATTTCAACTCGATTATTAAGAAAGAAGGATATGGTGGGTAGCCGTTTACCCTCTGGTGTGCGTCAGGGAGAAAATTTAAAATTATTTCCGACTTCAGTAGGGTCGATTACCCCTAGAAAATTAATTTCATAATTTTAGCACAATTTTTAAGGAAAGTGGATTTTAGGGGTAGTTTTCCACCCTCAGGGGTGCGTCGGGAAGAAAATTTAAAATTATTTCCGACTTCAGTAGGGTCGATTGCCCCTTGAAAATTAATTTCATAATTTTAGCACAATTTTTAAGGAAAGTGGATTTTCGGGGTAGTTCTCCACCCTCAGGGGTGCGTCGGGGAGAAAATTTAAAATTATTTCCGAGTTCAGGAGGGTCAATTACCTCTTGAAAATTAATTTCATAATTTTAACACAATTTTTAAGGAAAGTGGATTTTAGGGGTAGGTCTCCACCCTCAGGGATGCGTCAGGGAGAAAATTTAAAATTATTTCCGACTTCAGTAGGGTCGATTACCCCTTGAAAATAAATTTCATAATTTTAGCACAATTTTTAAGGAAAGTGGAGTTTAGGGGTAGTTCTCTACCCTCAGGGGTGCGTCGGGGAGAAAATCTAAAATTATTTCCTAGTTTAGGAGGGTCGGTTACCCCTTGAAAATTAATTTCATAATTTTAGCACAATTTTTAAGGAAAATGGGTTTTAAGGGTAATTATCTAACACTCAAGGGTGCGTCGGGGAGAAAATCTAAAATTATTTCTTGGTTCAGGAGGGTTGATAACCCCTTGAAAATTAAGTTTTATAATTTTAGCTCGTTTATTAAAAAAAGTGGAAAATACTAATAGGTCTGAATAACGGGGTACGGCCGGGTAGCACTCCAGGGGTGTGCGTGGTAGAGGTGGTGCCACGGGGGTGTGGTAATGAATCTGTATTAATTAATTATTTCAGAGGTGTAAATTAATTACCTATTGTATGAAATTTTCTCCATAAAATTCTTATAAATTTTCAAATTGTTACATCTCGGTCATATTCATTGGAAAAACTTTTCGTATTTCCTATGGGGGAAAAAAAACACCCCTGAAAGGGGTGCGATTGGCTCCAATAATATTGTAAAGCCCCTGAATTTAATTTGACAGCTGGTGCGTCAAATTTTACGTTTGTATGTAAGCTTCTAATCGCACATTATCAAATTATTAACCTGCTTTTCATACTCCATATTTCTTTCGAGCCGCATTACGTCCGCCATTTTGTGACGTCATCACTCTGCAGACAGCGCCGCCATCGGTCATTTCGTTCGAGAATATACTATTTAAAAAAATATCAAAGTATACTGAAATTGAATAGTAAAGATGTATTTTTAAAAGTATTTACATTATATTTAATGTTATAAGTATGCCTAATTGTGGATTGTATTCAAAATATTGTGAAATCAATACTTTATGCTTGCAATTTGAAATATTAATATAAATTCTATAAATCCAAAGTTAAAATTTAAAAAAGGTTAAATTCCACCAATATTTACATTTAAAATATATGTAATTGTGTGCATTTTTTAATCCAGTCAAATAAATGGCTGTCAAAATCTTTACAAAATCGACATTTTTTATTGCATATTTGGATAAAAAAAAAAACTACAGTTATTGTTAATAATTTTTCAATATTTTTTGCAGCCTTAAAATCATATTGCAAGATGCTGTGACGTCATTGTCATGCAAATATTTAACACGCAAGCATAGGGAAATGCGTTGCATGACTATGACGTCACAACGTCTTTTCCTTCGAATTAAAAAAATAAAAAAATTCTAGTGAAAAACTCGAGGTTCTTATTTGAAATACGCAATAAAAATATTCATGAATAAAATGTAAAAACAAATTTGTCTAACTTAAGGGCATTGGGTGTAGCACCTGTAGCTGGCAACACTGACGTATCTTCACCATGTTAATTTTTTATCCTTGCTCCTCGGAGTAATTTTTATGCTAGAGCTAAGCTGATTGCTGTAGTATCAAGATAATTAGTAGCCCAAGTGCACAATTTGGCTAAATAAAGCCTGATTTAAAGAAAAGTATTTTTTTTTTATATTTTAGAAAAATGCATGTAAATTTAAAAAATTACTAAAAAAATACTTTTCTTTAAATCAGGCTTTATTTAGCCAAATTGTGCACTTGGGCTACTAATTATCTTGATACTACAGCAATCAGCTTAGCTCTAGCATAAAAATTACTCCGAGGAGCAAGGATAAAAAATTAGCATGGTGAAGATACGTCAGTGTTGCCAACTACCGGTGCTATACTCAATGCCCTTAATTAATCTTAAATTTATTATATAAATTAAAAGGATATTATAATCTCAAAATTTAATTTAATTAGTGAATTTCTAGACAAGAATACATACCTTTCAATAATAGTACATTACAATATGACGAGGATACTTTTATGATCACGCTTTTATTGGAACATAAAATAATTATTATGAGGTTAGTTTATAAATATCTATTTGATATAAAAAAAATAATATATGTACAGGTATTTCATAATTATGAATTTTTTGTTTCTAAATTTATCATTGGTCATTTCAAAATAGATCTTACACAATTTTTGTCATCTCTATATAAAAACTAAATGTAAGATAAGATGTAACCTTTAATTTTTTGAGCTTATTATCTCTAATATTCAGGTATGCGCCTTATGTAAATATTAGTTTAAGCTACAATATAATATGTTTGGATTGTGAATTTATAAACTATGTGTATTTGAAATGATTTTTGAATGTGTATATACATAATTATGCAGTTTTATGGTGTATAAGATTACTTTTGAAAGAAAGCAAGTGGTATTTTTTAAAAATTCAAATTACAGCTGTTCTGTTTATCAAAATTCAGCTTGTTTCTGAGATTACTGAGAATAGGTTAAAGATTTCTTTATTTTAGTAAGAGTTTATTTATTTGAATAATTTATCAAATTTTTTCTCATGAAGAAATAGAATCAAGTCAGAGACATGAGTCACCAAACAGTCAATAATAAAAAAAGAAACTAAAAAAAAGGAGGCATGCATGTTATTTATATTTTATATACTATCCCTGTAAAATATTGTGGTAGCAAAAATACATATAATTATTAAACATAATAGATATGTACATATAACATACAAAACGTAAGCCATTGTCAAGTCAATTTAATTAAATTATATCATATTTGCCACAAAATTATGTACCATGCACCTTAATGTTATATTAGGTTTGACCAGACGCGGATCCAAAACTAAATTTCACGGGGTGCTGTCTCCTTAAGACCAATATTAAATACAAAATTTGGAGTCTATATTGATCATGTTAAATTCAAAATTTCGCTGGTGGGGGGGGAGGGGGGCTGCAGCTTTAGCCACCCCCCTGGATTCGTACTTGGGTCTAACATATATATTAAGCTTTGAAGGTGCACAAAATTTTTATATTTACTTAAAACGAGATACAGATTGGAATTTTACTCTTGCAAAAATTGATATAGTATGTATCAGGTGAAAGAAAATAATTACATAATCTATATATTGAGATTTATGTTTCTTTGAGGATTTTTGGTGCATAATGAATGCTCTTTGAAACTTGCTACTAAAATAAATAAGACATCATAAGGGGCATTCACAAAGCCTTAAGGCCACAATTTAAGGCTCAATAATTTAAGATCAGAAATTTTGGATGTAAAAAACAAGTCTAAAATCAAGCTTTAAATTATCGAGCCTTAAATGTGGCCTTAAGACTTTGTGAATGCCCCTTCAGATTTTCATTCATGATACTATTCCCCTTATATTATAGTCTAAGTATAAATAAGCTCTACTATTAGTAAATCATATAAAGCTGTATGTCCGATGATAAGTTTTATAAAAGTAATCTCTATTATACAATGACATTACTAAAGTAGCTAAAATCTTTAACATTTTCTCAGGTATGGACTTTTGATAGTTGGAATAGCAAGTAAATTTCAGCTTGGCAAAAACTTCAATTCAAATGGACAACATACATGAAAAATTTTTATTACAGAAATGAATAGAGGGTACCAAATTATGCTACTCTGAATTTTTTCAGATTTTTTTGAGACCCGGAACTATTTTCAAACAATTATTGAAAGTCCTGTGATTTCAGTTGGCACCCCTGATGCCTTAATAAAAAGGATAGAGACTGGACGCCTATTGACGCCTCCAGGGGGCGTGGCCGCACTTTCAATAATGGAGAATTCTCCTACATTTATTTTAATTTTTTTTCAGATGCTCTATGCCTTGAAATTAAATGTCCCAAAACAAAAAAGTTTCAATCTTCAAAATTGGAGACGAGGGAATTTTTTAAAAATCTTCCTTCTTTTGAATTTAGCGCCAAAACGTGACGTAGAAACTGCCTAGCAGGCGAAATTTTCCTGCAATAAATTTATATTTTCGATTATCACTCTTAAAATAAACTGATATTGGAGACAAAACTATTGATACTAGGGTAGAAAAACCCGCTGATTTCGATCGTGTTACTAAAATTTATAGCCAATCACTCCTTGACGCTCAAATTATGATATCAGGCAGTTGTTGTGTGTTAACTAGGGAGTTTCTACGTCACAATTTTCAGGTTTGAGCGCGGGTTGCATACTTTGCCCCTATTCTAATAATCCCTTCAGAGTCCCCAAATTTGAGTTTAAAAAGTTGAAACTTAAGTCAAACTTATTTTTTAATATGTACCCTATCTTAATATAGTAGTTAAATTAAAATTTGAGTTGTGAGAGAATTCCCCATTATTTAAAAATAGTTCTGGGTTTCAAAAAAAATCAGAAAAATTCAGAGTAGCTTAATTTGGTACTCTCTATTGATTTCTACAGTAAAATTTTTTCATGTATGTTGTCCATTATAAATACTAATAATGCCGAATTTATATTTTCATCCACTTCTAATTAATTTAAGCATCTTACTACAGTAAAACAAATATAAATTAACTCCTGACATGGCTAGACTATATGTCTAGACAGACTGGCGCCCCCTATCTTAGCCATGTTATGACTTTCAAGATGGCCGCCGCGCGTAGTCGAATCTACACGTAAACTTAGATTTGTTATATTGCATAACGTCAAATTTATTCAATTTAAAATTTTATTTTTTTATTAATGGTTTTAAAGTTATTTAGATCAGGTATACCGTAGTTTATTGTATACAACAATTTTTGTGTCCCTATTGTATATATTGAATTTTATTATTGTTGTATTTATAAAATTAATGATGAAAAAATATTTTACATGTAAATGCCAAATATTATGTGATTATAAAAAAAAAACATTAAAAGTGTTCTAATATTATCTAAATTATTTGTTAAAAATTAATGTTGAAAAAAATGTATATTTGTAACATTATTCACATTTATTCGTAATTTATATAACGTTGGATATGTCAATTTAATTATTATAAAACAATTATATTGATTATATAAAAAAATTCAATTATATAAAAAAAAATGGTTACTCGAACAAAGCTTGTTATGATAGATGTAAAAAAAAAATATATATAATTTTATTTTAAAACTAAGAAAGTTTAAATTAGTATTGTATGAATCGAAAGTTTAATTAATTGAAGAGAATATTAATAAATGAATATTTAAAATCTTTTTTAAATGTATTATATTAGTATAATGTTACCATTTAAAACTATAATATATTGTTCAGTAAAATGAATGGAAAAAAAAACTCCCTTGCTTTTAAACTTCTGAGAGGGAGTTGTATATTTATCAAAGTTTGTAAAATAAAAAGTATATTGTACAATTTATATACACTTTTTACTAAATTTCCCATGCATGGTTAAACATTATAAAATATTAAACTCCTTTTAAAGTTTTTATTACTTTGCCCGGAGGATGATATAACAACGTAGTAAAAATGATGAAACAATAAATTTAAAAAGAAATAAAATATAACCATTATTCAGTATATTTTCCACTCTACATGATAAAAATTAAAAAAAAAAAATACAATATTTCTAAAACCAGAGTTCTATAATATAAATTTCAGTATTATAATTTAGGAGAAATTTAAGAGTAAAAAAATAAAAAGAAAGAGCTTTCGAAAATGTTTTAGAACTAAAAAGAAATCGTAATAATTGTCTTATTTTTATTTTATACTATAGTATCAGCTGCGCACAAGTAAAAAATAAATAAACATGTAAAGATTTATAATCTCTAATTTTCGAGACATTATACTTTTTTAGTGTTAAAATTTTACTGGCCTAGCTAATAGTACGTAGTCTAATGCACCGTGTTCTATGCTGTTTGAAATGCAAGATATTACTTTATTTTTTACACACAATAATATATTACTATCATAAGTTTTTCAGTATTTAACAACTTAATGGGCGCTATTCCACTAAGCATGAGTTAGCCAGGTTTCTAACCACGTTAACAACACGTTTAACTATACCTGTTTTACTTGTTAAACCATCTAGTTAAACGTGGTTAGAAACCTGGTTAAAACTAATAGCGCCTAGAGGTTAGGCAACTTGTTCAGCTTCAATACGAATTAGGTTGCCTACCTACAGTCTATACAAGCGAGACGAATTTTCTACCATAGAGCCTTGATCATTGGTCCAATATGAAGGCTATGATTTCGCTTCCAATTGAGGAATAAATAAAATCGGAACTACGTAATTTACGTCACTTCCGGAAATTTTCAGTCATCAACTCTCACTTTTTAGACTGTATTATATTATACATCGTAATAAAATGTAACACGTGGTTATTCTCTTAGATTGAAAATATACAACGATGGAAGAGTATGCATACAAGGAGTGTATGGGCTACTATAGGCGCGAATTGAGGGGGGGGGGGGCTGTGGAAATGTTGGATTTAACATGGGGTATATAGGCATTTCTCCCACTCCAAATTTGTTTTTTAACAATGAATGGAGGCAGCCCTCGAAATTTTGTTCTGGATCCGCGCTTGGTCTATAATACTATATCATGAAACAATTTCCATAAATTTAATACCTGACAGTCATGATTATAATTTGACATGAGAGTCGTTAATTAATAGACATTTTGTAAATTATATTTTAAAGTTATAGTTATTATGTTTTTAAATAATTTTATTTATACATTTTTTAAAGTAAAGTGCGCGCTAGAAAAAAAAGTTGAGTTAGTATTTTCTAAAAATAGTTCAAGTAGTCCTCCATATCAAACCAAAATTCAAAAAATTCTATCTCAAATAGGTTTGCCAGAAAAAAATTGCAAAGTCAGAGTGAACGCGTCGCTTAACATGGGGCCTTACCTGACAAAAACCCTCGAATATCTCGAAAAAATACACCGTTTGGTGGTATGAAAAAAATATAGTGATGTTCTATGACCCAAGCTTTAACCAAAAACCGATTAAAAAAAATTTCTCTCGAATCCATTTTTCCGTAAAAAAATCAAGAAAATCTACCATGTTAATTCCCATAAGATTTTTTATTATTTTTTTTACGGAAAAATGGATTCGAGAGAAATTTTTTTAATCGGTTTTTGGTTAAAGCTTGGGTCATAGAACATCACTATATTTTTTTCATACCACCTAACGGTGTATTTTTTCGAGATATTCGAGGGTTTTTGTCAGGTAAGGCCCCATGTTAAGCGACGCGTTCACTCTGACTTTGCAATTTTTTTCTGGCAAACCTATTTGAGATAGAATTTTTTTAATTTTGGTTTGATATGGAGGACTACTTGAACTATTTTTAGAAAATACTAACTCAACTTTTTTTTCTAGCGCGCACTTTACTTTAAGCTTTCGGTATCCTAAATATTATCAGAAATACCTTACAAGTACTTTAGTAACAAATACAATTATTTAAAACTAGCCACCTGTTAATAAAATTTAAATATATCAATACAGCCACCTACATTCAATAAGTTAAACTACTGACTGATATGTCTGTACGCTCACGTCACCTAGTGTTAAAATTTGTAATTAATTTACTGCTTCTAGACTTTGATGTTCTCCTAATACAGCAATGTAGTAATCGGACAGTGGAATAGCACAACATGACACTGGAGAAACAGCCTTGATTGAAGTCGCGTGATGGGGTCAAATAAGCTGGTGCTCACGCTAGAGTATTAGGAGAACAGAATACACCAGGAGGTGAACTAGATACATTGGGTGCGATTTAAAAAGAGAAGTTAGCCAAGTTTCTTTCTAACCACGTTTTCACGTTTAGCTTAAAGGTAGAGAGATAACGTCGAACAGCTGTTTGACGTAAATCCCCTTTGATTAACATGTAAACCTTAGCAAATTGACAAAAATTCTGAAATTTTTTTGAGAGGCAGATATTAGTGCCTAAAATCTATAGAAAAAGTTTCAAAAACATTTAACGAGCCGATTTTTTTAAATTAATTTTTTAGTTTGGCTCTCCATGGGAAGGAAAGCCCTATGCTGAAAATTAAAAAAAAATAATTAAAAAAAATCGGCTTGTTAAATTGTTTTGCAATTTTTTCTATGGCTTTTAGACACTAATATCTGCCTCTCAAAAAAATTTCAGAATTTTTGTCAATTTGATAAGGTTTACATGTTAATCAAAGGGGATTACGTCGAACAGCTGTTCGGCGTTATCTCTACCTTAACTACGTTTAACTATACCTGTTTTACGTGTTAAACCACCTAGTTAAAAACGTGGTTAAGCTAAACGTGGTTAGAAACCTGGCTAATTGCTTCGTGAATCGCGCCCATTAATACAAATGCGTTAATTTGTATTTTGTATTTATTTATTACACATAAAGAACCGTGAGGTTATGTGTTACATTTCAATAATTTTGACATGACGGTGAGTTCCACATTTGTACAGTACAACCTAAACAACGTACGGAGTACGTATAAATACCAACATTTGTATATTGCAGAAATGAGAGGATGCAAATTTTTGCTATGGACTACCGACGTCAAAATTTTTTTATTGCAGAAATGGATAGAGGGTGCAAAAATATGCTACTCTGAATTTTTTCAGATTTTTCTGAGACCGGGAAGTATTTTTAAAAAATTATTGAAAATGCAGAAAAAGTGCCGCCTCTTGCCGCCTCTCGTAATAAAAGATAAGACCCAAAAGGGACGTGGATTCGAACCCGACCTCGCCAAAACTTTTTAGCAATACTTCCCGGTCCCTAAAAAATCTAAAAAAAAATCAGAGTAGCATATTTTTGCACCCTCTATCCATTTCTGCAATAATAAAAAATTTGAGGTCGGTACTCCATTCTGATTTTTAAAGCCCGGAAACTTTTTTCTTAAGTTATTGAAAGTGTTGTGTGCATTTTCAGGCCTAAAAAAAAAAAAAAAAAAACATTGCTCTGTTAAAAATCTAAAAAAAAAAAAAAAAAAAGATTAGCATATCCTTCTATCCCTTCTATCCATTTCAGCAATAGATTTGTGATGTCAATAATCTAATTTTTGATCCTTCAAATAAAAAAGAAAACAACATTTTTACATATTACATGTATGTACTTTATTAAACAACCTTATTTTTATGTACACAAAATAACGTTACAAATACATTTATATTTTTTTTGTACTGCAGTTTTATTATATATTTAATATATATAGAAATACTTTAAATTACAAAAATATCAAGTAGAAACTTACACATTTCTTCAATCATTCTCTACTAATATTTTTTAAAATTTGAGAATGTTCTAAAACTTTTATGGGTTTGAGAAAATTCCAGGAAGTGGTTTCATCACAATGTCAGTTCTATTTTTAGTATCTGCATTCATTAAGGCTCTATATTATTAAATTTCTTCTTCAATTTTCATCATAAAATTGATATAAGACAGATTTATTTCAAAGTTTTACTCCATTTATAGATAGCGATATTAAAATTTAATAAAGTTTCTTATTAAAATCGAAGAGAGGTAAGTTGTGATACCTTATATTATTGACAGTGAGATTCATCGTCATGCAATTTATTATCGGGAATATTAAAAAAAAAAGTTTTATTAACAATGGGGAATTCTCCTACATTTATTTTATTTTTTTTTTCAGATGCTCTATGCCTTGAAACTAAATGTCCCAAGACAAAAAAAGTTTCAATTTTCAAAATTGGAGACATGGGAATTTTTTAAAAATCTTTTTTTTTAATTTAGCGCCAAAACGTGACGTAGAAACTGCTTAGCAGGTGAATTTTACCTGCAATAAATTTATATTTTCGATTATCACTCTTAAAGTAAACTGATATTAGGGATAAAACTTGTGATACTAGGGTAGAAAAACTCACTGATTTCGATCGTGTTACTAAAATTTATAGCCAATCACTCCTTGACACTCAAACTATGATATCAGGCAGTTGTTGTGTGTTAACTAGGGAGTTTCTACGTCACAGTTTTCAGGTTTGCGCGCAGGTTGCATACTTTGCCCCTTATTCTAGTAATTCCTTCAGAGTCCCCAAATTTGAGTTAAAAAAGTTGAAACTTAAGTCAAACTTATTGTTAATATGTACCCTATCATAATTTATAGTTTAGTTAAATTAAAATTTGATTTGTAAGAGAATTCCCCATTTTCTCAGTATTCTTAATTTAGTATAAATTTTTTTAAGTTAACTCTTAAGCAATTAAATATGTGTTCTTTGAATTCACTGTCATTGTAGCAAAACAGCTATATATAGGTGTAAATAATGCGATGAAATTGGGCGAATCGTTCTGTATGTAGCAATTTTCAATACAAATTTGTAATTTGATTTATATCATTAGCTTTATATAAAAGCTTATTATATAGGGTAGAGAAAAAATCAGCTTTATATAAAAGCTTTATATATAGGGTAGAGAAAAAATCAGCCCTTTCAACACTAATGAAAAATACTAGTAATACTGATTAGGTGTTCTTTGAATGATATTAATTAATACACTTCTATTTTTCAATTTAATTTTACAAATAAATAATTATTTTTATGTACTGTTTATTTATGTTTTATTTATTGAAGTTTTTTTTTAAAAAAAAGATCGTTTCTACTTGATGTGTTACATTTTAAAGTAGATGGAAAATCAGCTGTTTCGGGTAACTTATAAATTATGCAACCTGCATAGCTCGCAAATTTTTTAACCTCACCTTTATAAGGTTAAAACCAGGCTCGGACTGGGAAGCTAGGGGCTAGTCAGGGCCATATAGGCATTACAGGCAGCAGGGGCCACTTTTCAGGGGGTCTGAGGCTACGTTTCCTATGCTCCTGTGTTAAAATTCTGAGGGGCCAGTCAGGGATTCCTGACCCAGCCTTATGGCCAGTTCGAGCCTGGTTAAAACTTATTAGAAAAATATTTATTTTTATTTAACAAATAAGAAAATTAAATTTAGAAGAGAACTGCATATCAATTTAGTTTTCTCATTTAATTTTTTTCCATTTAAAAGTAATTTTTTTTAACAATTTTGTACATTTTCAAGATGGATGCTGTGAAGTCCAAGTTTATCATGGACTGCTCTCAGATTGTCATCTTCATAGTTGAATAGCAAAAAAAAAATATTGATTTGGCCCTATAGTGGTAGTTTGCAACACAAATTTTGAAGTTTTTACTTTTTACTAACTCATTCCGAAAGAAAATCTCGAACTGCTGATTTCGAGCTATGATTACTTTTCTGCAAAATTCCAGGAAAATATACCAATAGGGAGCAAAAGCTTGATTATCTCAAAATATTATTGCGTTACCTCTACCCTGATTTTTTTTTTTTATGATTCTAATTGGCCCAAGAGGGATAACTAGTAATATTATCAGGTGTATTTATTGAAACTATTTGTAATGTTCCATCTACTTTAACATCTTTTACTGTAGTAAGTATAGGATATAATATAATAAATATCCAATATATAACATTAAAAAACATTTTACATACATTACAAAATATTGATTTATACAATGTACACTCTTCACCTTGGAAAATTTCCCATTTGCAGCCTTGTTAATCACCATGCCCTGTGTTATTCTTACGGATCATGGTGATTAAGGTTGGCTTTATAAAGGTTAAGCCACGTGCGTATTTCGTGCGTCATTTTTCCACTATTTCCAGGACCCATTGCACCGCGAAAATTCAAAAATAGCATTGCATCATGGACGCATTCAAAGTTTCGCGGCACGATGGGTCCTGGAATACTTGAATCTGATTGGCTAAGTCCGTTAACATTGGTCAAATCGGAGGCTTAACCTGTATAAAGCCAACCTTGATAATGATTAACGACAAGGCCGCAAGGCTTTATTCATATATGATATAGAGAGTACCAAGTGCCATAAATTATTTTGAGGTAGTGTTAGATTTTCGTATAAAGAGAAAAATGTTTTAATCCACTCAAATTAAACTAAAAGCATATAATATGGAGATATGCACTTCTGGTACAAAGCACAATTATCATTTTACAATAATTTACATTTTACAATATTAATATTTTTTGACCATGATCGTTGTCAAGGATATCAAACAATTACAATATAAGATAATTTTATTTTCATTTTTTTGTATATTTTTTTAATATATTTTCCACCCAATTACATATAAAGCTTATAATATATACATGACATAAAACTGAGTTGAAAATTATGTAAAACTCGGTACGAGCAACATAAAATATGACATGTGGTAAATTTACATCGATTGCAGCAATAATAATAATAATAATAATAAAAAATAAAGAACAAAACAATACGTTTAAATAAAATTTAATAAAGTAATAAAGTTTATTCACTGAATGGAGAATTGACCTCAATTTTTTTTATTGCAGAAATGAATAGAGCGTGCAAAGTTATATGCTACCCTGATTTTTTTCAGATTTTTTTTAGACCGGGAACTATTTTTAAAAAAATTATTGAGATTCCTTTTTGTGACGTCACGAGACGCCGTTTCTTAAGAAAAAGATAGGACTTGCTGCCGCGTGACATCATAAAAATGACTTTCAATAATTTTTAAAAAATATTTCCAGGGCTCTAAAAAATCTGAAAAAAAAATCAGGGTAGCATAACTTTGCACGCTCTATCCATTTCTGCAATAAAAAAAATTAGGTCGATACTTCATTTAACCATTGAAACTTTAGGGGAACACTCGTCTACTCAAACTCTAAACCTAAGTGCTCCTTTGCAATGATCAATATCGATGTATTGAACACAGTTACATAATAATAACTTACTTCCTACACTGCAGTAATCACAGTACAATAATTTTGCAACATTGTTTCCTCGTTTATGGCAAAGGAATCTTTTGATTTTTTTCATTTTTTTTTTTTTTCATATTTCCTAAATAATAAATATATATTTGCATGTTACACATTTATATAGAATGTATGTAGTATCTTATTGTATATACTTTTGAAATGTAAATTTAAATCCCTAAGTCCCCCCTAAATTGGAAATATAAAATTTTTAGAACTCGCATTCTCTGTTTCAAGGAGTTGCTACGCAACCTAAAATCCCTGGATACCACAAACTTTTCTCTTGCTTTGTTTGTAGGTGTTACCACGCAGCAACATGCGAGGCGCCGTGAACCAAAACTCAATTGATTTTGATAGAATGAGTGCTTTTTTACCCCCCCTCCCCTTAAGTTTCAAATCTGTATCTCTTAGTCTATGGAGTACCAACCTCAAATTTTTTTATTGCAGAAATTGATAGAGGGTGCAAAAATATGCTACTCTGAATTTTTTCAGATTTTTCTGAGACCGGGATGTATTTTTAAAATATTATTGAAAGTCCGTTTTATGACGTCACGGGTGTTAATGTCTTATCCTTGTCTTAAGGAGAGGCGCCTCCAGACGTCATCAAAATGGACTTGCAATAATTTTTTAAAAATACTTCCTGCTCTCAAAAAAATCTGAAAATATTCAGAGTAGCATATTTTTGCACCCTCTATCCATTTCTGCAATAAAAAATTTTGAGGTCGGTACTCCATTGGAGCTGGAGTTTTAGTAAGAAAGGCAGGAGTAAAGTTCGTGATGTCCAGAGGTATCACAGCATGAAATTTACCTGTACCTTGATCGAGCGCAAATAAGGATAAGGAAGAAAAATTATGGTAGCTATACGGCCTGTTACGCGTCCCGCCAGCATTCGCTGACGTAATGGAGTATCGACTTCAATTTATTTTTTTGCAGAAATGGATAGAGGGTGCAAAGTTATGCAACCCTGATTTTTTTCACATTTTTAAAAATTATTGAAAGTCCTGTTGATGACGTCACGAGGCGCCTTTCCTTTAAGAAAAGGATAGGACTTGCCGCTACGTGATGTCACAAAAAAGACTTTCAATAATTTTTTAAAAATACTTCCAGGGCTATAAAAAATCTGATTTGAACCCTCTATCCATTTCTGCAATAAAAAAATTGAGGTCAATTCTCCAATATACAAAGGAAACCGTGGAAAACCTCATTCAGGCTGACACATCTACTATTTATCAAAATTGCGTAATTATATTACATACACTGCAATCACATTCATTTAGGTGGCGGTCGGAGACACTCGTAAATATTCGGCTCGAGTTGGACCAGTAAGATCTTTCGCTACCAACAGTCAATCAATATTTCCAATACGACGAAAATCTTAATTAAATGTGACGCGTATTGTGTCAGCAACGTCAACAAACAGAAGAGGTATAAAGTTTATTGGAGTCTCTAGGTGTAAAATCCACCTCTTATTAAATTTGTAAACTAAACACTCTACAGTGGGAGTTTCATGTTTATTTAATAATTGAAAACATAGTTTGTCAATAATTACGTTGTTATTGCTTCTCCATGTTGTATAATAGCGTATGTATGTACGTCATAGATTTCATCTTGAAAAGTTATATAGGTAAATCGATTTAAAATTCTTTACGAAAATAGTCGTAATTGTAGGTTGTCTGTATCTCATATTCGTATTTTAAAGGCATACAGGCCTCAAATTAAAAATTTGACAGTCACAGAGAGTTGCATGAGTTGACAATCCAACATTCGGATATTTTTTTACTTGCGCGATGCAGCTGCATGAGCGGGGGCTACAAAGTAAGGATGCAGGTCCTTGATGACGTCAAAATGACGTCAAAAAACATGGTGGCGTATGTATGGTTGTGCTTTGTGACGTCATTTTGACGTCATCAAGGACCTGCATCCTTACTTTGCAGCCCCCGCTCATGCAGCTGCATCGCGCACGTAAAAAATAATCCAAATGTTGATTGTCAACTCAAGCAACTCTCTGTGACTGTCAAATTTTTAATTTGAGGCCTGTATGCCTTTAATGTTGCAGTTTAACATACTGTATATATTATGTCGTAATTTCTACTGTAAAACTTCGGTGCAGCATAGGGAGTTTTAAATCGAGCCACAAAATTCACATTTATAGTTATTTACGGTATGAATATCAAATTAATTTACCTGTAGCAACACTGAAATTTGAATATTGAAAAAATTCATTGCTATTAATAATTAATATCCAGTATATATACCTGTCATATAATATCAAATTCCTTAAAAATAAATTTTACAATATATTATTTTCAAATAATTAATATTAATTGTTTTGTTTTATGTTTTTATACGACATTATATGTTATAATATATAATTAATGTATATTGACTACATATTTGTGAATATATCTTATAATATTATATAAAATAAATAAATATATATATAGTTAAGTTAAGTTAATATAGTTAAGTTAACGAACACGCAATTCTACAAAATCTATATTGTCTTATAAAATGTTCATTAAAACCTTATATAAAATGAATTTTGTAATGGAATATTATTTCATAGAAAACCCATTTAGATTATCAAGTGTATCAAGAAATGCTCATAAATAGGGAAGCTGAATACGTCGCACATGTATTTTATTTTACAGCGTCACTATAACTAAGAGGATTGTTTGGCACTATCAATTTACCTATTGTTTATCAACGTGTAGAATATTATATTTTGGTAGAGTATATTATATAAGATTCAGATTCAAAAGGCTTTTATTCAGAAAACACATATTACAATACAAATTTGGGTTTAAGACGCAAGTTTCCTGGCAGTTATGCAGCATGCTTTGTTTTGTTGTTTGACTGGTTGCCTATATACACCAAAATATTATAAGAACAGAGCTTATGTGTACTATGATATTTTCTAATAAAAGCCTTTTTGAATTGAATTATAAACTTCGATGATTTGATGTAAAATTTGGTACATTCGTCGCCTTGGAAAATTTCCCACTTGCAGCTTTGTTAATCACCAAGCCCTGTGTTATTCTTACGTGTCATGGTGATTAAGAAGCTGCAACTTAGGGAAATTTTACGAGGCAAGAACTGTACCCCTCTGAACTCCACGATCGTTATATACCCCTTCTCTCTTTGTTGGCGTTGCCACACAGTCTATATTAGAAGCGTGGTGAACTTGATTTTTTTTTTTTTTTTTTTTTTATGGCTAAACTGGCTTCTTCACAAAAATTGCAAATATATCTTTGTCCAAAGCCCCCTCTACCAAGGCCTGCGCACTGCGAAGTGCGCAAAGAAAAATAGTAAGTCCACCCTATTTGCTAGATCATTGTAAAATTCAAATTAAATTGAAGTTGATTTTTCCTGATATTTTCACACTCCAGGCATAATTTTATAAACACCTTATCTTGCCATGTGTAAAGTTTCAAAATTTTAGAACCACTCTTTCTATAAAAATTTCGGGGTCAAAGTTGCATATTTTAACACAACGGATTATTGGAAATTTAGGACTACTATTTCAAAAACAATTGAGATCGATATTATATAGTGCGAAGGCCTTGATGGAGTGGGCGGTGCTTTGTCTCTTGCAACTGAAGGTAAATTAGATGGAAGTAAAGTTCGTATGCTGTCACGAAGAACATTATTGTGTAGTATAGTAATCATAATTTCAGCACCAAAAAATTATTTGAGGTGCTTATGATACAAATTCTGTTACGAAGATAATATTATCATCAATGAGCTAAAATTTATGATTTTCTTCCCTCGATCGTATGTAAAAAACATCAAGAGTGACTCTTTTCAAATCAAAACTGAAATTAATATTAATTAACAAGAAATTTTATTCTATTAAGATGTTTTTTTGCAAATAAATTGCCAGAAAATTGTTTACAATTTTAAATTCATTTGTTTGTTTTATTGTTATATATATGATTGTTGTTTGTTTTTTTCTCTTTGTCAAAGATTTTGTATATTGTTTTTGATCAACATCCATGTTTATTATATATATTTTTTTGCATGTTTTTGCTATATGTTATATTCTCTGACGTGATCAATGTTATCTTGTACAACCTATATGTTCAAATAAACAAATAATAAAAAAAATTATATTATGATCTCATCTTATATATAATTATTATATTTTAATAATTAAACAATTCATTATAATTGAGTTCTTGTTAATGTATGAAATATTATATTCTATCTTGTTATCTAATGGGAAGTTAATATACAGTGTCAATTTTTTTCTGTACCTCTTTTTATTTATTTTTAACCAAAATATATTCACGTTACAAAAATATTTTTATATTTTTACTATGTAACCCAGCTCTGTGCTTCCAATTTATTGTCTTGATCAAAATTCTTATTATTTTGACTGTTCAATTTTCCCTGTATAAAAAAAAATAATATTTCTGTTTGTAAATACCGTATATACACAACATTTTGTTTTGTTCCCTGAATAGTATAATGCAGAACGATTCATAATTAATAAGTTAATCATACATTTAAGAACAGAAGTACTAGCTACAAAGTTATTTACTTCAACTTATTAAGTAACAAATATTATGAAACATGCAGGAAAAAGAAATTCTTCACTGCTAAATTATTACTTAAAGATTGACCTCAGTTGATTTGGATCTCGGAAACGGCCCCCTTGATTTTAATGAGACTTGCAGGAGTTTTTAAGCTTGCCACAATAAGGTTGCTTAATTTTTTGGAAGTGGATCTGTTCGACCAGTTTTGAGAAAACTGAGGCAGAAGTTTAACATTGGTCTTATGGACGGAAACCGGAAATGGAGCTGTTGTGAGAAAACCGCCCCCTTGAATCTGCTCAAACCATAAGCGATTAAGTTTTAGAGCATACTCGATTTTTTAAAATTTATTTCGTTCGATTCCGTTCGACAGAAATTTCGCGTTTCCGGTTTGTAACTGAGGCCAATCGTTAAAAAACACTCAACCGTGGCATGCATGTTGAAGGTATGTAATTATAATGTATAACGGACAATCTTCATATATTATATTTTTATTTATTTTCTTAATTTTTTTTATGAAGGATCTCGAGTTTTGTAGTTTTATTTTTTTTTTTTCAGATTTTTTTAATCCTCCAAAACTTTCAAAATTAAGGGAAAAAACGCTGTGACGTCATAGTCAGTTAACTTCTTTCCCTATGTTTGCGTGTTATATTTACATAGCTATGATGTCACAGCGATTTGCAGGACGATTTTAAGGGTGTTAGAAGGGTTCAAAACAAAAAATTGTTAAAATAATTTAAAATCAATTGATACATAATTATAACTTGAGGTCTTCCATGCAATAAAAAATTTGGATGGAATAAATTAATTAATGAATGTTGTTCATTATGCTTAGTTAACATTATGATTAATAGCTATAGTTGATTACTTATGATTTTACATTATTTGACATATCCACTTATAACATATTATACAAGTCTTCAAGAAGATGCGACAATTAATATTTTAAAACTTATATTAATTGTTTTAATAGAAGCCACATAGTTAATTAATAGAATTGACAGCACCATATTATATATATTTTTGTTACATAACTTCAAAGAACAGTTAAATTTAATTTATGTTTCATTTATGGGCTATGATTCTTAGTAAATTGTAAATTCCATCATTTTATTGTACGTTCATGAATACAATTAATTATAACTTAAATTTTGAGAAAATGAATAGCTAAATTTTGCTAAAACGTATATAACATTTAAAAAGCAAGAGTATTTTTTAAACTGCGATGACTATTAGTCAAATTAACATATAAAAAACAACAAAAAAACTAGATTTTTTTTTTATAATAATTAAATTTGTCCTATATATGTCTTTTAGGTACAAAAATATTTTTGACATTTAAAATAATAAACAATTATTATTCCTTTACAACATGTTGTTTATCATAATACAAATTAACATTATTTGTCATTTCCAATGCACATGCCTCGCAAGTTTGTAGTTGTAGCTCCCGACGTCTTTTATTTGACAATTTCTTCTCTCTGTCTCTGCGATAGACTTCCCTTTGAAGGACTATTTCTTCGTTAGTTACGCAGAAAGTAGCGACAAAGTAACAAAGCCACAGGGCGAATACCAGGCTCATGAGCACCAGAAGCATTGCCACTACGTACCACATTTTGATGTTATTGGAGAACAACCTGAAAGCATAGAACATATAATTAGAGAAGTGACCACACAATACTTCTCGTTGTGGTTGCATATGACGTCATAAAGCTAGTAGCGCCTCTCGCAGAAACTGACGGGAAATAGCTGAACTACGTGCGTCTAGCGAGGCCCATTGTATATGTTTAACATTGTAAAATCATGTAAATGCTGCTCTCTCAGCAGCTACAGCATATAATTTTACAGAAATGACAACACCATAATTAGTTGTCAAATACTTTCGGACAAATATAAAAAATTATTTCAACTTCGTAAGTGATTTCTTTACTAAAAATTTGATAATTTTCGTGATTCTCCCCATGTTATAGGTATTGCCGTATCATCGATGCAAGGAGCAAAATTCTCAGACGTCAGCGCCATCTCTTGGTCCTTTATGTCCTCTATATCTCTACTTTATCAGTATTATCCTTTAACCCTACAGCATTATCAAGCAATATTATCACACGCTATATATACCAAGGGAACAGGGGGTTGAAACGACCCGTTATTTAAATAACATATTAAAGAAAAAGTTTTAATTTTTTTCTCACTAATTTTTGTGCGGAAAAACATGCCTGGTTGGCTAACTAAGGATTACAATTTTTTCTAAATTTTTATATCAGTATTTTACACATTTTTTTCCGCTATAAAAGATTTACGGGTTATCTCGACCCCCCCCCCTCTCCTGGTAACGATGGGGTTAATGGACAACCTGCATGAATTTTTTATGGCATGTTTGGATAGAGGACCACGGGTTATGTATTGTGATTTTTTTTAAACATTTTTTTTAATGAAAATAAAGTGGAAGCTATTGGGAGCGATTCACGAAGCAGTTAGCCAGGTTTCTAACCACGTTTAGCTTAACCACGTTTACCTATACCTGTTTTACGTATTAAACCACCTTAGTTAAGCGTGGTTAAGTTAAACGTGGTTAGAAACCTGGATAACTGCTTCGTGAATCGCGCCCAAAAATACAAATATTGATATTAAAGATAATTTTAAATTTCTGGTTTTATATAATGTAGATAACAATTTAAGGTTAATAATATTGAACACCTGAGGAAAAAAGAACAATTTTTGCATCAAATGAATTGAAAAATATTTGTGATACTGATATAAATTGTTTAAAAAAATCTCTGCAATGCAAATTTTCACTCTCGTAAGATATGGCACCATAATATTATGGGGAATAATAATAATAATAAATGTTTATTGAGCTAAATGACAACATATATACAGCATATTACAATAAAATACCTGTTAGCTCAATGGGTGGACTGCAAAAGGCAGAACCTAAGCACAAAGTGAACAGCCACCCCAAATCGGGGGAAATTCCAATGACTGCATATTTACATTGTAAAAGAATGCATAAGAATTTAATTATGTAGTAAAATAAAAAAAAAAAAAATGAGAGATGTTGATGAAAGAACATAATGATATAACTTTCTATCTTACTTTGGAATGTGTATAGAAAATAATAATATGACGAATTTAATTCACCAAAAATATACAATTATATAAGACATGCAAGAAACAAGAATTTAATAATAGCTACATTGATATGCATGCTTGTACATTTTAATAATAAAGGAACTCTCTAAAGAACGCAATATGTGTTGGATTGTATAATAAACTTCGTGTAAAACGAATTGCAAACTACAGATATTTTGAAAATTCTGTAACAATGTTAATGACTTTTAATGGATTTTACAGTATTATTTTTTATTTATATTTTCAAGTTCTAATATATATTTTATTTTTTCATAATTCCAGTTACAAAATACACATATTAAAGCACAACTTGTAGTATATATAATTATTTGTGTAAGATAAGTCGTTGAAAATTAATTAGACATTATTACATAACACAGCTAAAACAGTAAAATTTATTATAAAATATAAGATATTTACGCTATGAAAACATTGCCTATTATGGATTTTTTTTTTATTTAATGTATTGTAGTAAACTATTTTTATTGTGTTAAACTTTATTAATAAATGATAAAATAAGGATTTTTTTTTTTTTTTTTTTTTTTTTTTTTTTTTTTTCACAAGGAGTAATTTAAAGTCATGGGGAATTGAAGCTTTCGACTGTTGTTAATTTACGGTGTACCTTTAAATTCATGTGCATATTTGTTTGAGTTTTGAGTGAGTGCAAATTTAAAAATCAATAATGGAGTATGGAACTCAATATTTTACTGTAGAAATGGATAGAGGGATAACTTTGTAAAGTTATTGTACTCTGATTTATTATTATTATTATTTTTTTTTTTTTAGATTTTTTAGAGCCCGGGAGGTATTGCTAAAAAGTTTTGCCGATATCGGGTTTCAACTCACGTTCGTTCCTTTTAGGTACTATCCTTTTATTAAGAGAGACGTCTAGAAACGTTATGCATATACTCTTTCTGCACTTTCAATATTTTTTTTTAAAAAAATAGTTCCTGCGCTCTACAAAAAAAGTCTGAAAAAAATCAGAGTAGCATAACTTTGCACCTTCTATCCATTTCTATACAATAAAAAATGTTGAGGTCGATACTCCGTTGGACAAGGCTCCCATTAATGATACATCAAGGTAACATTAATGATTTTTTTTCATCGTTATAATTAATAAAACAGGCTAACAAATCTCAAAGGTATATATCAAATAGTTTCATATAGATCATTAAAATACTTTTTTGCTTTCATCCCAAAACCATAGTTGAAATAATTGGAAAGGAAATTCGAGGAAAATGCTATATGTGTGTTTATATATGTAAGATATATATTGTTTCCTCAATAAAAAAACAACAAGGAATTGAGATCAAATATTATATATAATATATATATTATATATATTATATTTATTATATATATTATATATATACAGCCTATATGATCGAAATAAAATTTTGAATTTGAATATATTATATATACATAGACAGTATAATAATGGACACAAGTATAATATAATTGGAACTCTTTTAATGAGACAAACTTTTGATACTTGTTATATCGGAAAAAAATCTACGTATGGACAGGAGTTTTAATTATTATAACACAATAGCTTTAATTATGTATCATTTTTTTTAAAAGACATGGCAGGCAATTAAGGTTTTTTATATATATATATACCAGTATATTGATAAATTGCATGTGCATTTTTTTTTTGTTCAAAATATTTAATATGTTCAAAAATTGAAAAGTCAATTTTCTCTTCCCATCATATATGTTAGGACTATTTTTATATAAAAAATATAAAAAGAAAAAAACAATTTTCTTTTACTTCTAGGGGTTTCTTAATCAAATTCGAGAAAAGAACTCATACTTTTGCACAAGTATATTATATACATATTATTATTTACCCTTGATATATTATAAAAGGAATTGAAAACTATATCAAGAAAAAATCTACTGACGTAAAGTATCGGGAACAGGTTTTTGTTTTTCACATATCAATGCAAGGACTTTTTTTTTAATCTTTTATTTTTATTTATTAATTTATTTCACCAATAAAAAGTACATTAAGTACAATATAATTACAAGGAAAAAAATAATATTAACTAACGGTGAAAATAGGATATCTTACAAGGCACTATTGAGCACCAAAATGGTAAAATCAATCAAGGATACAACCAGTTTGAAAGTCCCAAGGAGGGGTCAGATATTGAGTATGTATATATATATTATACTGTATAATAGGGATAAGGAAGGGATAGTTGCAGTCTGTTAAGGGCATTGGGTGTAGCACCGGTAGTTGGCAACACTGACGTATCTTCACCATGTTAGTTTTTGATCATTGCTCCTCGGAGTAATTTTTATGCTAGAGCCAAGCTGATTGCTGTAGTATCAAGATAATTAGTAGCCCAAGTGCACAATTTGGCTAAATAAAGCCTGATTTAAAGAAAAGTATTTTTAGTAATTTTTCAAATTTACATGCATTTTTCTAAAACATAAAAAAAAAATACTTTTCTTTAAATCAGGCTTTATTTAGCCAAATTGTACACTTGGGCTACTAATTATCTTGATACTACAGCAATCAGCTTGGCTCTAGCATAAAAATTACTCCGAGGAGCAATGATCAAAAATTAACATGGTGAAGATACGTCAGTGTTGCCAACTACCGGTGCTACACCCAATGCCCTTAAGAGTCCCAGCGTTCACTGTAACGTAGAAAAATTTCTTAATTGTTGAACTATATTGCACTTTATTGTAGTAGGTGAGGTTTGTCTGTGTGAATAAGGGAACAGTAGAAAACTTCAATCAGGACGAACATTTTTTTTTATAAAAGCATCAATAATGTCAAAAACCTGGGGTGCCCCTAAATTGTATTTATTTATGGAATCGAATAGTATTAGAGTATTTCCATAAGTTTGGATACATGATGTAGTACATCTCCAGCCTATAAAATAAAACATTTTCCAACAAATACGATTTTAATAAGCATATAATTAATTTCACATAGTGAGAAAGTTGAGCCCTTGAATTTGGTCAAACCATATATTATAAATAAGAATAAACAATTATATAATTTTTTAGTGCATTTTAAAAATTTTAATATATTTATTATTTTAATCAAGGCCTTGCGATAGAAATAATTGGTGGTCTATAATACAGTATATATATATTTATATATTATTATATACACAGACTGGGCCAGAAATGGTGTTCCAATCGTACGCTAAATTTTCGGCGGGAGGACTTTCAGCTAGAAAGTTGAAATTTGGCATACATAAAGCCAAGGGTTGTAAGTTTTTTTGACATGTGTTAGATTTTTTTTTTAAATCACCATTTCATGACTTTTTAGGGGTGGATTCATGATTTGCATTACTTCCTTATGGGATTTCCATGTTAAATTAAGTTGATAGAAAAATTTTGTCTGATCAGCCAGGATACAAATGATTGTATCCTAATTTTGACACTACCATTGAAACGAGCTCATTTTTTTATTTCAGAAAACATATTTGAATTTTTTAAATCGGAGACATTTAAGGATTTCATCATTAGGGGTGAAAATACCAACCCCTAAAAATTAAATCCTTAACTAACTCCGATTTAAAAAAAAATAAAGGTGTTTTCTGGGGTAAAAAAATGAGCTTGTTTCAATGGTAATGTCAAAATTTGGATACAATAATTTTTTAACGTAGTAAGGGTCAATATGTCGTTAGGGGTTGTTTTTATCACATTTTAAATTACACCATTAGATTCAACGTGTTTTGAACCCCCCAGAAAAAAAATTTGATGCTGATCAGACAAAATTTTTCTATCAACTTAATTTAACATGGAAATCCCATAAGGAAGTAATGCAAATCATGAATCCACCCCTAAAAAGTCATGAAAGAGTGATTTTAAAAAAATTCTAACACGTGCCAAAAAGACTTAAAACCCTTGGCTTTATGTATGCCAAATTTTAACTTTCTAGCTGAAAGTCCTCCCGCCGAAAATTTAGCGTACGATCGGAACACCATTTCTGGCCCAGTCTGTATACATATTATAACTCTAAATGTACCTGAAATCAATCGCTAAAAATAATATTAGTTGTTAAAACTGCAATTTTTTTTACCAATTAAATCTAAATATATCACAGAATAATATGCTAGATTTTCAAAATTTTGTCTGAACTGTTTCCTTTACTTAATTCAATAAAATCTGTTACTATTTCTGGATCACTCACTGCTTGGATGCCGTGTAATATTATATTATTTATTCATATAATATACGCATGGTTTAGTTATGAAGAAATTTTTTAAGGTTTAAATATAGAATTTACAAAAGTCTCCATTTTCTCATTGTTATCTATTATAATAACATTTAATATAATATTATAGAATATATTATTATATTGAATTATTTAATACACAATTTTTTTTGTCTTTTATAACATACATATATATTATCTAGACATTTTTTAAGTTATGAATTCAATATTATATAAAAAGTTTAAAAAAACATATGTTTTAATCGATCGAGAGTTAAATTTAATGTCTGAAAATTTTTTTGGGTAGGAAATTTAATAAAACTTTAATATTAAACTTACAGTAATTATGAACTAAATGCGGTCTATTTTATGTTAATTTATTAGCATTAATTTATCTCAGATTTTCTTAATATCACGATACTAAATATCTGCATCTTTCAGAGTACAGAAGTGACTTAGGGAAGGGAATGTCGATAATACAACAGTATCGATCGCCCCCAAAAGTTCCAATTTGACCCTTGACTTCTGATTAATGATCGGAAAGTCTTGAGTTCGATCCCAGGTACCGTCAAATTTTGTCATATTTTATTCAAATAATCCATTTTAGTATAAAATAATGGGGTACTGACCGAAAGAAAAGTTTCAAGTTTTTGTCAACATTTCAAAAGGCACGAGAATTTTATGAAGAACAAGCCCTATTACAGCATTCTACGTCAATTTCCTGATTTTATATGAATTTTTGAAACCTCTCAAAAATGACGTCATAGCATTGAATCTTAAATGGGAAAATAGATCAGTTAACATTGCCAAATCCCATACTTCATATTGAAATGTAACCAAAACTTCATTTGCAAGGTTTTTAGGTGCTAGAATCACGACAATGAAGGTTTCAAATTCCTACCTCAATAAATTTTCATTTTAGCAATGTTAACTGATGCATTTTCCCATTTAAGATTCAATGGTATGACGTCATCAAAAAAAGTTTTAAAAATTCATATAAAATCAGCAAATTGTCGTAGAATGCTCTAATAGGGCTCGTTCTTCATAGAATTCACAGTACTTTTTACTAGTTTTGCTAACTCAAATACCGGTCAGTACCCCATTTTAAAAAATCAATTCAATTAAAACATATGAATTAAAATTTCTTCTTTATTTTTAACCAAAAGAAATATATATTTTAATATCTCATGAAGCTTAAATTATTATTTGAAACCTTATATTTCTATTACTACATTTTAAATAATCCTCTTAACCTTTCACTAAAAAATTTTATTCTAATAATTATTTTGAATATATTATATCTCATTTTTTGTGAATTCCTGCTTTTGTTAGTAAATTTTAAGACCTCTTACTTCCATTTGAAAGCATAAGGTATATATTTATATCTCTCCAACTTATTTAATTATAATAATAATGTATAATAAAATTATGTTTATACCAATATTTAAAGCCCCCCTATTTACTTTGCATCACGTTACATATTATAAAACATAATTATTATAACATTTATGAGCTAAAAGAAAAAAATCCCTATATACTAACAATTTCTATAGGCTAAAATCTCTGCTTTTCAAGCTTTTTGTGCATAATTAACACTGCTACACCACACAAAATAGTATACGTTATATAAATATTACATCATTTATATATATATATTTTTTTTCAGATTTTTTCAGATTATTTTGAAACCCGGAACTATTTTTAAATAATTATTGAAAGTCCTGTGATTTCAGTTGGCACCCCTGCAGCCTTAATAAAAAGGATAGAGACTGGACGCCTACTGACGCCTCCAGGGGGCGTGGCCGAACTTTCAATAATTATTTAAAAATAGTTCTGGGTGTCAAAAAAATCTGAAAGAATTCAGAGTAGCATAATTTGGTACCCTCTATTCATTTCTGCAATAAAAAAATTTCATGTATGTTGTCCATTGTTTACAAGTGTTATATTATAGTTGAACCAAAGCATGAAATGACGTCATAGGCAACCTTGGTCATAGGTGTTGCGGAAGGCGCCTCCACGTCACGTGACCTCTTTTAATCTCCGCCATTTTAGGTATGATATATATATATATATATATATATATATATATATATATATATATATATATATTATGTGTATATATATGTATATATACAATGCAGAACCAAAGTCTTCTGCTCGTTGTTAGTAAACAAATAAAAGTATTGTTGTGTAATGTCTGTCGCGGCGTGGAAGGAAAAACATGGGACGGTTGTTGATTTACATGTTAACTTATGGAAAATGACCATTAATTATGAAGTTGAAACGGTTACCTAGCGCCAACAATGCCATTACGTTTTCTGCTCTGTTGGCAAAATTAGGTACTCCGTCGTCCCATGTTTAACAATGAAAAAGGCTTCATGTTACAGACATTATAAACAAGGAACTGAGATAATATTATCTCAGTTCCTTGTTATAAACAATGGATTGTTATACAACCATTGCGAGTAGAAGACTTTGTGCAGGAGTAAAAAAAAAAAAAAATCGCATAAAATTCATGGGTGTATTTTTCAACTCCCTCTTTCAACTAAGCTAGTAAAAAAATGAAATACAAGAACATAAATTTTATGAGATTATAAATTATTACGTAGAATGTTGCAAATAAAGCCACTTGCTATAATTATAAACTTCAAACAACTGGTATAAATAACCAATCGAATTTCACATATCGTATCAAGCATAGAGCAATTTCGAGTATTTTGAAATGATATTTGTGAACCAAATATTATATATATTTACATATTATAAAGAAGATAATCAAGAGCTCTATCTACAATTGCTACAATTATAGCAAAAGGTACCTATAGCTGGTGGGACGTTATATTTGATAGTTACTATAGTTACTAGGTGGATAAGCCTCTTTGCTGTAATTATAGCTTATTTTAAGAGATTATAGATAAAGCTCCTAATTCTCATCTCTATATAACTTTACATGTATATATTATTATATAAAGTCAAATTAGTTGAATATTACTGCCGAAAGTACTTCTAGAAGTTTGTCTTTCATTTTGAAATTTTAGCTATAGGTTTTATAAGAAGAGTACATGTATGCAAATTTTCAAGACTCAGACATGAACAAGATGACCAGAAATATTTCACTTCCGGCAGGAATGTTACATAAATTTGACTGTAGTAGTTGTGGTGACTAGAGATATAAAGGTTCAATTCTATAAGATTAAGCTGTTATGGAGTATCGACCTAAATTTTTTTTTTATTGCAGAAATGGATAGAGGGTGCAAAGTTATGCTACCCTGATTTTTTTTTCAGATTTTTTAGAGCCCGGGAAGTATTTTTAAAAAATTATTGAAAGTTCTTTTTGTGACGTCACGCGGCGGGATCTTTTTCTTAAGGAGCGGCGTCTCGTGACGTCACGAAAAGGACATTCAATAATTTCTTATAAATAGTTCCCGATCTCAAAAAAATCTGAAAAAAATCAAGGTAGCATAACTTTGCACCCTCTATTCATTTCTGCAATAAAAAAAATTGTGGTCGATACTCCATTCTATATTATAAAAGATGAAAGGAGATCACAGAATTATTACAATCTTCTTAATACCACTTAACCACCGCGTTTTTTTTAATATAACACATATGCATTACATTATAAAATCCTGAGTGAATACACGCACAAACGGAGTAGATATAACTTTTGTGATAAAAAATATCTCCAGGTATAATACAATATATTTTTAGACCGTTTAAATTTCTAAGAATTGAAATTTTACATAAAAAAAAAACTATAGATGTTTATATACATGATTATAATTTTCTGAACGAAATCATTCTTTTCTTCTTTCTTTTTTATCCTCGTTTATAAAAACAAGTTAAATTAATTACGTAGTTGTTGATAGTAAAGTTTAGAGATTTGTATATAATTTTCTAATTATAACCTTTTATAAAAGCATCAATAAGGCTCATCTTAATCAATATCAAACGACTTTTAACTTGGGGAAAAAAAAGTACACTCAACTATACATGAAATTTCCTACTTGAAGTAGCCGGAAGTGTATGGTTTCTGATCTTCCTATTTGTATTTTATATTTTAAGGTTATAATTTAACACAAATGTCATTGATTCTATTGCAACAAAAAAACATTATAATATATATATATATATATATATATATATATATAGAGAGAGAGAGAGAGAGAGAGAGAGAGAGAGAGAGAGAGAGAGAGAGAGAGAGAGAGAGAGAGAGAGAGAGAGAGAGAGAGGCTTCAAGTGAGTGCGCTCTCGCTGCGCAACTGTTGTCGCTAAGGTCCATCTTGCACTTGAAAATGAAGCAAAGTGTTTTCTTAACTTTTATCGGTTATAAATCAAGTAAAAAATCTAAATCTTGTATTTTTCAGTTTGGACCAAAGTTTCGTAAAGGAATTTTTCCTAAAAAATCTTATTCTTAGTGAAGAAACGAATTCACGTGTATTTTTTTTTTTTACATAGGTTTGGTATAGCGAGTGAGAACACCGAAAAATATCAGCTGACTTGAAGCCTCTATTGTCTGTGCCAATATTGCCCATGCTAAATCCAAGCCCCCCTCCCCCTGGATCCGCGCCTGCTTTAGATATATTTTGATCTCTGAAATGTGACCATAAAATTTTAAGATTAATATTTTACTGTAGTTAATGTAAAAAAGTTTAGTAATTCTGCTACTAACAAAAAATAAAAATGTGATATTTTTGTGCAGCAAAATTTGACACATTTTTTATTTATTATATTCTCCGTCGAATAAAAAATAAAACACTTTGAACAAAATTGAGAAACCCAAAAGAATACAATTAGGGGTATGTAAATCAGAAATTTAAAAGGACACCTTTTAAAAACCATCATAATAAAATACTTTTAAATATAACAAAAACAAATAAAAAGAACATCATAAATATTTACAGTATTTACAAAGTGTGCTCAAGGATAATTTTTTTTATGAAAACTCCTGCAGCAAAAAGTCCACAATTTTCCAAGTCCCTACACTCTAAAATGATGCGATGACTGGCGGGCAGAGGAATTTGAGGAGACAGAAAGGGAGTTCTGTTTCTTCTGTAGTTCAGTTACATTTTTTTCTTTCATAATGGGGAATTCTCTTACAACTCATATTTTAATTTAACTACTATATTATGATAGGGTACATATTAACAATAAGTTTGACTTGCGTTTCAAGTTTTTTAACTCAAATTTGGGGACTCTGAAGGGATTATTAGAATAGGGTCAAAGTATGCAACCCGCGCGCAAACCTGAAAATTGTGACGTAGAAACTCCCTAGTTAACACACAACAACTGACTGATATCATAGTTTGAGCGTCAAGGAGTCATTGGCTATAAATTTTAGTAACACGATCGAAATCAGCAGGTTTTTATACCCTAGTATCAATAGTTTTTTCTCTAATATCAGTTTACTTTAAGAGTGATAATCGAAAATATAAATTTATTGCCGGAAAATTTCGCCTGCTAGGCAGTTTCTACGTCACGTTTTGGCGCTAAATTCAAAAGGAGGAAGATTTTTAAAAAATTCCCATGCCTCCAATTTTGAAAATTGAAACTTTTTTGTTTTAGGACATTTAGTTTCAAGGCATAGAGCATCTGAAAAAAAAATAAAATAAATGTAGGAGAATTCCCCATTGCCACTTTTATTATTAATTTTTTGTTTATTATTTTTTTTTTAATATATATTGTTTAAAACCATATTATATAACTAATCAATATTTAATATATATTGGTCTCTAACATAGTAAATACAAACCTTACATCTCAATATAAGCAATTACTATAAATTACAATTTAATTAAATACCAACTTTTATTAATAAAAAAATACTACTTTTCTTATAATTACTTTTCTAGTCAAAATAAAGTTCAAATTATAGGCCTGTTCGTAAACCCTGCTCGGTGTACATTTTCTACACCCAATCGACCTTATATCCATGTACATAAGGTCAATTGGGTGCAGAAAGTGTACATCGAGCAGGGTTTACGAACAGGCCTTTTATTTCGCATTATCTGTGATCATGCACGTCAACAAAAATTCTAAAGTCCCTCTGTTTCAGATAACGGACATCACGTGTCACTTCATTTTGTGTGCCACCTGTTTTTGTTCTACAGCATTATATATTACATAAAATGTATACCATATTATATTAGAATCTAAGGGTAAAATATTCTTTTAATGTATATTTTTTCTATGTTATATATAATTACATAGAAAAAATATATATATCTCATGTTATAATTATCTCATGAATTTGATGTTGAACTATTTGATATCTACGATAATAATGATATAAAAACATTTTTCAAGAAATTATTACATCTTTATAAGTATGCAGTGCGTTTGACTGGGTCTCGTCAGATCACCGAAGTCAAGCAACGCCACGCGTGGTTAGTAGTTGGATGGGTGACCATTTTCAACAAAAACCACCTTTCCCACCCAGGGGTAAAACGTTGCGCTTTTCCACTATGTGGTTCCCCTGGCTTTGGACCATTGCACTTCCGGTTCATTGACAAAAGCTGTAGCGTCCATCCTGGCTGAGGTTTCCACGTTTCCCTCAGCCACAGGCAAATGCCGGGATGGATTTGCAAGGCCGTGGCCGCCCCCGTTCCAGAAGAGCCCGCGAAACGCTCAAGTTAGGGTTTCGGAAGGTTCGGGGTTTCAAAGAGTATGTAATTAGTAAATAAAAGTACCCAATAGGGCTTGATTTAAAATTTAAAAAATTAAGTTATAAACTTTGGACCTGTTGTTTAATTGATGTGTATAATAATCGATGAATACATGTTTTCTTTTCAGCTAAATCCCATTTGTATTCTTTTGGCGGTTAGGTGTAAGAATGGGCTTGCCTAAACCTCGCCGCAATAAAGCACATTTCTATTCTATTCTATTCTAAAAATCTCAACAAAAATTTATGTATTATACTACGGCTAAAGAGGGATTGAATTCCCTGAATAGTCTCAGCCCTTGTGGCTGAATGTACAATGAATAAAACATATTAAAAAATAATATAGGTCAGATGTGTAACATATAATTATGTTAAATTTATAGTGAAGATCTATAATATTGAACTGCTCCAGTTCCTCATTAAAAACTTACGTGGTTCTAAAAATCCAAATACAAAAACTTCAATTTTTATTTCTTTAATAAATTTAATTAATCTTGTCAGTATTAAAAAATATACATGTTTTCAATTAATAAATTGAAATTTCTATGAATAACGATTACGTATTAAAAAATATTTATATTATTTAAATTTATTATTTCTTACATAATGTCTAAATCAAAGTCTTCTGCTCGTTGTTAGTTAACAAAGTATTGTTATGTAATGTCTGTCGCGTGAAAGGAAAAACATGGGACGGTTGTTGATTTACATGTTAACTTATGGAAAATGACCTTTAATTATGAAGTTGAAGCGGTTGCCTAGCGCCAACAATGCCATTACGTTCTCCGCTCTGGTGGCAAAATTAGGCACTACGTCGTCCCATGTTTAAGGGTAAGGTAACGCCACCATGCAATGTTAAAAAAAATCCCTCACACAAAAATTCTGAAAAAAATTTAAAATGTTCTCCTCTACACCCCCTGTCAGTAGCTAAAATATCAGGTATACAAATTAGAACTAGTTTTTGAGTTATGAATTTTTAAAGTTGACTAATTTAACATGGGATTTCCATTTCTCCATGTTAAAGTAGTCAACTTTAAAAATTCATAACTCAAAAACTAGCTCGAATTTGTATACCTGATATTTTAGCTACTGATAGGGGGTGTAGAGGAGAACATTTTAAATTTTTTTCAGAATTTTTGTGTAAGGGATTTTTTTTAACACTGATGGTGGCGTTACCTTACCCTTAACAATGAAAAAGGCTTCATGCGACAGACATTATATAAACAATATGGTTTGTTACAACCATTGTGCGAGTAGAAGACTTTGGTCTAAATCAATAAATAAAAATTTAATTTATCATTAAAAATCAAAACATTTCACTTACTTGTAATGTATTAATAATAATATATCGATATCATTTTCACCGCGGCGACTCTCAAAAGACTGCAACAGGTTGACTGTCAGCCGCTGACTGTTTTGTACAACCAAAATGTTTAGATATAAAAAAATAAACTACCCTCTTCACTGCGCAAACTCACAACTTCCACCACTCTAAAATACTCCTCAATTATATACTTATAAGTCTTTGTCTTGTTAACAGTTATATATATGTTGCAAACGAATTTTGTATTATTTATATTATATAATTAGGTAAAACAAAAACAAAACATTAAATAACAGGATAACAGAAAGTTAATACAGCGAAGAGAGTGAAAAAAAAAAAAAATTGTATTAAAAGTTTTAAAATTAAGTTCGTTATCTTTGCATGAACATAATATAACAAATTATAAGTAATATGATACTTCTTTAAAGTTCCTATAAATTAGCTAAATTAAAATTAACTAAATAATAATAAGGCCTCTATTTTCCCATTCTAGTAACTTTGTTATAAAGTCACCTTACTCCAAGATCGAGGGTCCTAATAAGGGTTGTGGAGGACCCTTATTATAAGTTCTATGGACTCAGACCTTTTCTAGCCATCCTCCGTCCCTATCTACAGACTCTATATACTACCTAATTAAGAAGACGAGATGTTATATACATACGGAAGTCAATTAAAAATACGAATTTAATACAAATAAATAAATAAATAAATAAATAAATAAATAAATAAATAAATAAATAAATAAATAAATAAATAAATAAATAAATAAATAAATAAATAAATAAATAAATAAATAAATAAACAAAGAAACAAACAAATAAATAAATAAATAAACAAACAAAGAAACAAACAAATAAGTAAAAAAATTATCAGTTTATCTTTATGGACACTATGGACAGTAATTTGGCTACAATTTTCATAGCGTTTCGACGTGCTGTCGCGCAATATGTATTTTTGAATGCTAATGTTGAAACTTAATTCAAGTCTGTTTTAAGTAGAAATTATTATTATTGTTATTAGTAGAAACTTGTAGGTCATCTCGGCGTAAAGTTAGGCAACTTGTTTGTGTTTAGCAAGAAACGAGTTGCATATATAAAGGAGGGGCGAAGTGTTAACAGTTTAAAGCACTTCAAAAGCAGTTGTTACAATTTTAGTAAAATATATCTGCAGCTCTATGGTGTAGTCACAGACAAAAGACAAGAATATAATGGTTTTAAAGCGCCTGACTTTTGTCCGGTTCAAATCCAGATTATGGCAAACTTTTGTGATTTGAGGCGTCTGATTTGCAAACTGGATATAGTAGAGTGAGCGATTGCATTTTTTTTAATATTTTATTTTCTAAAAATAGTTTAAGCTGCCCTCTATTGAGAAATGAAAACCAAAAAATTCCATCTCAAATAGTTTCACCCTTCACCACAAAAAATTCCCAAAGTTGGTGTTTCGGAGGCCTTTAACGTGCAGCCTTATGGAACATAAAACCGCGTTTTACTCCAACATTTTCTGAACTATGCTACCATTTAAAAAATACCTACGTAATCTATGATGAATTCTTTAATAGATTTTTGAATAAAAAAAAAATTACGGAGCCGTTTTTTCGGAAAAAAAATTTTAAGTTATTTCGGGTTAATTCCCATAAGGATTTTCATGATTTTTTTCCAAGAAAACGACCCCGTAAAAAAAAATATTTGAAAATTCATTAAAGAATTCATCATAGATTACGTAGGATATTTTTTAAATGGTAGCATAGTTCAGAAAAAGTTGGAGTAAAACGCGGTATTATGTTCCATAAGGCTGCACGTTAAAGCCCTCCGAAACACCAACTTTGGGAATTTTTTGTGGTGAAACTATTTGAGATGGAATTTTTTGGTTTTCATTTCTCAATAGAGGGCAGCTAAAACTATTTTTAAAAAATAAAATATTAAAAAAAAATGAACTCGCTCACTCTAATTTTTAAAACAACAAAGACAAAGAGCATTGTGAACAAAAATGTTGAATAAAAAGTTCCATCATTTGTAAGCAAATACAATATAGTGTCAATTTAGTCAAATAAATTTTATATTCCGGCCCTCCTCGGAAATAGCCGAAAGTTTGAAGTTTGTGGCTATTCTGTTTATAATTGTTTTTACATTTTGCAGAGTGGTTTTGCACAACATATATATTATTATATATATAATGTGAATTTCGATTTAAGCTGAAATTTTTCCTAAAAAAGTGACGAAAGAATATAAAATAAAACGTTTCATATGACAGCTATCAATTTAAATTATATTATATTAATAAGAGATAACACACAAGTTATATAAGTGAATTTCGATTAAATTGAAATTCTTAAAAAAAAAAAAAAAAAATGATGTAACAATAAAAATGAAAACGAGATTAATGGAGTATTGACCTCAAATTTTTTTATTGCAAAAATGGATAGAGGGTGCAAAGTTATGCTACCCTGATTGTTTTCAGATTTTTATAAGACCGGGAACTATTTTTAAAAAATTATTGAAAGTCCCTTTTGTGACGTCACGAGGCGGCAAGTCCTATATTTTTCTTAAGGAGCGGCGTCTCGTGACGTCACGAAAAAGACTTTCAATAATTTTTTAAAAATAGTTCCTGGTCTCAAAAAAATCTGAAAAAAATCAGGGTGGCATATCTTTGCACCCTCTATCCATTTCTGCAATAAAAAAAATTGAGATCGATACTCCATTAAGAAGCTTCAAATGTCAAGTATATCAAGTTTATTTTACACTAAAAATAGTCTCTTAAAATGTATAAGTTACAATTTATGAGAATTATTTGATTTATGTACAATTATAATAAAATATATAATATTTATATTTTTTAAACAAAATGACAAGAATACTAAAACTATAAAGAGTAAACTATATAACACTATAAAACCTTAAGGTCCTTTCACATAGTCCGATGTTGCCGCAAAAACATGCCGCAACACGCCGCAACGAAATTGTTGATGACGCCTCAAAACGCCGCGATGTCTTGTGGCACATTTTGCGGCGTATTGCGGCACTCCACAGAAAAATCAATTTTCAAAATCAATCAAATTTTTCTGTGGCATTCACTTGATTTTCCGACCATAGCCCTCCACCAGAGGGCTATATATGTTCCGACGCAACAGCCGCAGACGAACGAGAATATGTGAAAAGCTTGCGGTAATTCTGCAACACGCTGCAACAAAATCAGACTATGTGAAAGGACCTTTAGGGAAATGACGCGCCGCTGTATTTTTTTTATTTATTTATTTTTTTTTTACAAGGATACACCCCTAAGAGCTTACAGCTCGCGGCGGGGTACTGGGTAGGGATAAGGTAGGGAACGGATAGTGGCCACGGCCTGCATGCTTACGCGTCCCAGCATTCGCTGAGGTGAAACTGAGGGAACCGTGGAAAACCTCAGTCAGGACGGACACCTCTACTTTTTCTCAATGGACCAAAGCGATGTCCAAAGCCTGGGGAATTTCAATAGGTGAATATTGCAAATATTACAACAATTTTTCTGATTTTTCAATATAAAATGATAAATCCTTTCTATTTTGAGCAAGTTCCATATATCTTGTAGGATTTTTTTTATAGACATGCATTTTCAGTCTTCTATTCTATTGAGTACATAAAGGACCAAGAGATGGCGCTGAGCGCTGAAATTTTGGCGAGGATACAGCAATACCTATATCATTGGGAGAATCACAAAAACAACATATTTTATATGAAATACATCTTTTACGAAGTTGAAATATTTTTTTATATTTGTCCGAACGTATTTGACAACTAATTATGGTGTTGTCACTTCTGTAAAATTATGCTGTGGCTGCTGAGAGAGCATTTACATGATTTTACTATATATGTTAAACATATACAATGGGCCTCGCTAGACTCACGTAGTTCAGCTGTTTCCCGTCAGTTTTCGCGAGGGGCGCTACTAACTTTCTCTCTCTTCCCCCCCCCCCCCCCCCCATACACACACACAACTTACCTTACCAAAGCAGGATTCGTGGTATACACACTGAGAGACTGTTTGTTGGCTGTCAAGGAAACCATTCAACTTTGCCTGATGCTTCAGCTCATTGAAGTGTAAACATAATTTTGTATCTAAAGCCGGTATTACACGATACAATTTTTCTAACTATACAATCTTTTGTTTGAAGAAAACTTGAACTCTCCATTTGTTTGTATGGAGATAAAATTTTCTTGCAAGGAAAAATTGTATGCAAAATTGTATCGTGTAATACCGGCTTAACAAAAATATGTATTACGTAAATTTATAATGAATAAAAATATATATTATAATATATCATCAGCTTACATCGAATACTATATATACAGAATTAAGCTTATCAGCGATTATATATATGCTAAAAGGGCAACATAATCTCTACAATGATTATCATATTCAAGCACCAAGTTTTTTTTTATTTTTCTATATAACTGTTCTCTATTGTATATTTTATATTTTATATATTCCCATTGGGGAATGGAGTATTGTCCTCATTTTTTTTTATTGCAGAAATGGATAGAGCGTGCAAAGTTATGCTACCCTGATTTTTTTCAAATTTTTTAGAGCCCGGGAACTATTTTTAAAAAATTATTGAAATTTATTTTTGTGACGTCACGAGACGCCGCTCCTTAAGAAAAAGATAGGACTTGACGCCGCGTGACGTCACAAATAGGACTTTCAATAATTTTTTAAAAATACTTCCCTGGCTTTAAAAAATCTAAAAAAAATCAGGGTAGCATAACTTTGCACGCTCTTTCCATTTCTACAATAAAAAAAATTGAGGACAATACTCTATTCTCCTACATTTATTTTAATTTTTTTTCAGATGCTCTATGCCTTGAAACTAAATGTCCCAAAACAAAAAAGTTTCAATTTTCAAAATTGGAGACGTGGGAATTTTTTAAAAATCTTCCTTCTTTTGAATTAAGCGCCAAAACGTGACGTAGAAACTGCCTAGCAGACGAATTTTCCCTGCAATAAATTTATATTTTCGATTATCACTCTTAAAGTAAACTGATATTAGGGAAAAAACTACTGATAATAGGGTAGAAAAACCCGCTGATTTCGATCGTGTTACTCAAATTTATAGCCAATCACTCCTTGACGCTCAAACTATGATATCAGGCAGTTAACTAGGGAGTTTCTACGTCACAGTTTTCAGGTTTGCGCGCGGGTTGCATACTTTGCCCCTATTCTAATAATCCCTTCAGAGTCCCCAAATTTGAGTTAAAAAACTTGAAACGCAAGTCAAACTTATTGTTAATATGTACCCTATCATAATATAGTAGTTAAATTAAAATTTGAGTTGTAAGAGAATTCCCCAATATGTGTTTGTTTTTACTGTGTTTTGTGTATATATGTGTATTTTCTAATACAAAGTGAACACTTTTGTGTTTAATAAAAGATTTATATATAATATATATATATATATATATATATATATATATATATATATATTAGTTAACATTATATATATACAAACAAAATTTAAATTCAATTCTGTTCTAAAATGTTTTTTTATTTATAATATAAATATATTTTATTATACATTTTTATAACGATTTTTCCTCCTCTGATGTTTATTTTAATTATTTATTTGACATGTGCTTTAGTTGGATTTATTTCACTGCCCACTACATCAAGGCCTGCGCACTGTAAAATCGATATCGATTGTTGTTGTTGTTTTTTTTTTTTTAAATAGTAGTCCTAAATTTTCAATTTTCCATTGATTTATATGCAACTTTGACCCCGAAATTTTCATGGAAGAAGTAATTCTGAAGTTTTGAAAATTTACACACAGCAAGAAAAGGGGCTTAGAAATAATGCCGGGGGTGTAAAAATATCAAGAAAAATTTATTTCTATTGGATTTAATTTTACTATACTGTAGCAAATGGGGTGGATTAATATTTTCCTTGGCGCGCTTCGCAGTGAGCAGGCCTTGGTGGAGTGGGCAGCGCTTATTTTCGTAGAATTCTCTCTGTCGTAAAATAAAAATATATTATATAATTTCCTTGTTTGTAAATTTATATATATATATATATATATATATATATATATATATATATATATATATAATATATATATATATATATATATATATATATATATATATATATATATATATATATATATTCATCATGGATTCATCATGGATTCGTAATTTAAAAAATAGAATTTTCTTTTTTTCTCGCGGTATTATATCTTTCATCATGAATTTTCTATCTTATATGCTAAATATCATTAAAAAACTAGAAATACTTTGTTTAAAAAGCTATAATACCAATAAACTTTAAAAAAAAAAGTTCTAAAAGTAAATGATATATAAAATGTGGATTAAAAAATTGTAAAATAAATAAAAAATGGTGTCAAATGAAAATATCAAACTTAATTATAAGGCATCAACATGATAATATGTGACATCCAATATTCTTCTCAATATAGTCACCTATAGTCTTATTTATATGACATTCTCGGCGCGCATCAAATGAAATTGGAAGTCACGGCTTTATTATGATTTTTTTGTGCACCATATTTATGTAATTATTTCAGTGTTTATGTTTTTATTTATTTATTTTATTATATTTCCCTCATGAGTACATAAATAACAATTCAGAGGCAGGAAATTCACAAACAGTCCAATAAGAACAATTCACTTCCCGAAGGTTGTGTAGCGAATCCCTGTAAACACACAATAATAAGGAAATAAACAATTAAAGAAATAATATATAAAAGTTAACAAACCAGATAAAATAAATAAAAGCATATATATCGTTTTACATTTGTCCAATTTACATACTAAGCATATGAGCTTTTAATTTTGTATAAAATAATGAACCATTCAAAGGATCTAAATATCAAGAGGTAATAAAATCCAAAGAGAACAAACTCTTACATAAAATGACCTTTGGTGAGCATCGGAGCTAACAAAAGGAGGGTTATGTTTTAGAAAATGTATTGTATTTTTTTTTTATTAATATTGAGATGTATTGTAATTTTCCATAAGAAAGTTATAATATATATATTATATGCATATATAGTTGTGCATATTTATTAAAAAAATATACAATTAATTCTTGCCATCTTGTCGCAAATTAAAAATGATGAAATTGAAGCCCCCCCCCCCCCCTATCTGGTACGTCGAGTTTCTCAAACTCTTGAGATCTTCTTCAGTATATTTTTATATACAGTCGAATTAATTTAATATTTCTTCCGGAAGTAGCCGGAAGTGTAAAGTTTGCATTTCTTCTGTTTGTAATTTAATTTTTGAAACTTTACAGAATGCTTTGAAGTAAAAGTACTGACCTATGTATGAAATTTTAACGCTGAAATATGAATAAAAAGACCAGAAACATTACACTTCCGGTTACTTCCGGAGGGAATATCATGTAAATTCTACTGTACAGTTGTAAAATTGTAGCATAATATGTATGTTTTATGAATAAACGCATCAAATATATACCAGTATATATATTTTATAGTGAAAAAAATAAATAATACCTCTATACTATATAGTGTATATCTGGATCTCTAATATATTATACTCTCAATATATATATATACATGCATTTCAGCCACTATACATAGCAAAACTTCGATAGCACATCATGACATACATGACATTTTTAAAATCACTGCATGGTGGAATTAAAATCTAAAAATCAATGAACAAAAATGTCAATTATTTTAGTGGACAACATAAAAAATCATTAACTTGTCAATATAGAGTTGAGTGCACGTCAAAATTATTCACATTTGACGATTTGACCATTTTATATTTGACATTTAGCTTTTTATATAAAATATACTGCCGGGAGCATGTGGGCTGCCGTACGTCAACGCGCGACTATATACTGGAGGACGGCCTAGAACGTCGAATTGAGAAACCTCGATACTCGGTAGCGTTCAGAAACTCTTAACTATATAACGCGCGCTCGGCCGGCTCGGCTCAGCAACTAGCCAATCAAATGCGCTAGAAAAGTCAAGGTCATGACGTCAGTGGTTGAGGAAATGTCAGCGCGTTAAAGTTAGGCCGTCCTCCCAGTATATAGTTCTTGACCGTATACGTACCAAATATATTATATGTATAACATGATATATTATAATACATAACTCTCTCACCATAACCATAGCGTACAGTCCTGTACAATTCTTTTGCGAAAATCTTGGGGGAGATGCTCGTAGCTTGGCAAATCCGTTGTGATCAAAAATGAAGGAAATCCTGACACTAATCCTCCATTGTCATCTCTAGTGACAGACACCAACAATTGATGTGAATAATTTGTTATTGCAATGGACAAGTAGCATCAAATTTTTTTACTAGCCCAATCGAAAGAGGAGGTTGAAAAATACACCTGTGAATTTTATGAGATTTTTATCTGTACTTCATCATGCCTAAAAGAGAGATGTAAAGAGGTCACTTGACCTGGAGGCGGCGCCCGTGACGCCTATGACGTCATTGAACTGTCCGGTCAAAGAAATGATCGTCTATATAACACTTGTAAACAACAAATTAATTGTTGCTTGTTTCCATAGCAACGTGGTTGTTTAGAAGCGTTATAAAGTCGATCGTTTGTTTGACCAAACAGTTCAATGACGTCACAGGCGTCACGGGCGCCGCCTCCAGGTCACGTGACCTCTTTACATCTCTATTTTAGCCATGATGCAGTATACGAATAAAAATCTCATAAAATTCACAGGTGTATTTTTCGACCTCCTCTTTTCGATTGAGCTAGTAAAAAACATTGATGCTACTTGTCCATTAATTAAATAAAGTTTAATTAATTAATTAACTAATTAATTTTAAACATGAATTTAATTCAATAAATTATTTAAGTCATTAATTATTTAATTCATTGCTTTAATTACTTTTTTACTGCAATGATTGATTCAATTGTAAAAACTAATTATTCACATCAATTGTTGCTGCCTGTCAACCCTTGTCACTCGAGATGACAATGGAGGACAGGCGCGGATCCAGGGGGGAGGGGGAGGCTGGGGGGGGGCTGCAACCCCCCCGACATTTTGGATTTAACATGGGCAATATAGGCATTTCCCCCACTCCAATTTTTTATTAACATTGGCCTTATGGAGGCGGTCCCACCCCCTTTCCCCCGATTTTTTTTTCTGGATCCGCACCTGATGGAGGATTAGTGTCAGGATTTCCTTCGTTTTTTTATCACAATGGCTGTTGAGAGCAGTACAGGTAACTTACCCCATGATTTTCGCAAAAGAATTGTACGTCCTGGAATATCCAATTCCAGGACGCCATGTTCTCACTATGCAGAGCAGGGGAGGATCTAGTGCGCGGCTTTTGGGGAAGGGGAGGGGGTAACACCTTCAAATGTATTTTGTATTTTGAGACATTTTGGAGGGAGGCGATCCCCCCCACCCCCTGGATCCGCGCCTGATGCAGACCATATTAGAGACCTCTATTACATACATTATATGTTATATATTATAAATTATGATGTACAGAAAATTTAACAGCCTTGGCAGAGCTTCACGGGGATTAATTGAGAGTGGCACACCGCCACTGTCACGACCAATGACCGTGATTTCATCATCAATGACGTCATCCGATCAAACTTGAAAATAAGCGATAATCACTTATGCTTTAATTTAGCGCTTCTATTGTTATACTTTCTTTCATGGAGAAATTACGCCTTTAATTTATCCATGCTTTTTTTGTATATGTTATTATAAATTTCAAGTGCTTCGTTTTTCGCTTTATTTTTGAATTAATAAATTCCTTAATAAAGCTTACGTTTATATATAAAAATATAATTATAAAACAAAATATGACATAAAAGTATCATACGCGTATTTGAAAGAGAATATCTATTGTTTTATATTAAAATAATTATAGTGATAAATATTAATACACGCATTGAATTATAACATATTTTCAAAATGTTTTTAAGACGTACGTAACACAAAATTAATTTATCATGTATTTTTATATGGGGATATTTCTATATAAATGCAATATAATATATTCAAGATTCAAGAATAATGCTAACATTAAAATCAGAAAATATAATTATTATAATTCAGTGCGTATTAATTTTATCACCAATGGAGTATTGACCTCAAAATTTTTTATTGCAGATATGGATAGAGCGTGCAAAGTTATGCTCCCCTGATTTTTTTCATTTTTTTTTTTTTTTTGAGCCCGGGAACTATTTTTAAAAAATTATTGAAAGTCCTTTTTGTGACGTCACGCGGCGGCAAGTCCTATCTTTTTGTTAAGGCTTAACCTGAGAAATTTGGACGAAAAATTCGCTACAACAGATTTTCTTCAAATTAATTTGGTGGAATCACAACAATCGTCAAATTAGCTCTGAATTTTTTCGGAATTTTTTAACCGTTGGTTTAATTATAATTAATTTATTTAAATGAGAATTTTGTATCCTTTCAATGTTATATTTGTTAATTAGCATTGCAAAAAAACTATACAACAGATTCTTTTACTGTTTTTTTACCTAATTTTTTAGACTATTTTTCTGAATTGTTTTCATATATTTTGAACCGTGGCGATGATCGTTTCCTGTATGTGATGAGAAATGTGGCAACGTTCTCAAGGACTGTTGTCACCACCCACTCCTAAAAATTTATGCGCATTCCAATGCAAACAGGAGCGGCGTCTCGTGATGTCACAAAAAGATAACTTTCAATTATTTTTTAAAAATAGTTCCCGGGCTCTAAAAAATCTTAAAAAAATCAGGGTAGCACAACTTTGCACGCTGTATCCATTTCTGCAATAAAAAAATTTGAGGTCAATACTCTATTATTTTTAATATATATGGAACAACAGAGATTATTTTCAAATACTTTTTTAGATTTAAAGTCCGTAGAAAAGATGTTATCTGTATCAGATGACGTTTGTTTAATTAATTCCAATGTGCTTTTTCCGTCGTCGGTACGTATCATACAAGTACAAGTATAAAAGCGTGCGTTCAATTCCCGGCCGAGTTTGGTAGTTCACTCTTTTCTTTCGAACGCTTATACTTTTGTACGTACCGCGATGACGGAAAAAGCACATTGGAATTAACAGAGATTATATTGCAATATGTGAGATTCACTGCACAAAACCTCAGAGTTGTGAATTAAAATTGTTTGTTCTTATTGCATATTTGGACTCTGTCATATTTTATATAATAAAAACAGTTATATATATTTTATATATTTATATTCATGTACTCATGAGAGAAAAATAAAAATATTTTTTAAGTTATTTTTTCCCGTAAACAAATTTTTTAGTTTGTCCCAAATATGAAGACTGGGGGAGCGAGCATTATCATTATCACTTGGGGTCCCTTGGGCCGGATGGAGAGAAAAATAGCTTACACGTGCTCCTCATCTGACTCGACATCATCTCTCTTTTCTTTGTTTTATAAAATTTTTAAAATTAAAATGAACCACCTCAAATTCAGTTCACCATGCATGTCATCGAAGCACGCGCGTGTGTGCAGTTGAAACAATATAGTCTATATAGCTCTCTCTGATTATTCAAAATTGTGCTTAAATTATAGACACTTTTTATGTGATAGTATATATAATTATACGTATAAAACGTATATCATACGTGTTAATTAGTAATTCATGTTATAGCAGATTGAAATCAATTTTAATATTTTTATAACACCATGCATATATATATATATATATATATATATATATATATATATATATATATATATATATATATATATATATATATACTGGTGTTTTTTTTTTTTGTTTTTTTAAATTACCCGCGATTTTATTGCTGCATAACGTGACATTATGCATTGATTGCAAATTATTTCAGTTCTGCAGATATAAATTAATAAGGAATTTGTAAAAATATTGCGCAAATCTGATTTCCTTATGTAATTTTCTTAATTAAAAAAAAAAGTGCCACATACGCCCACATTTTGTAGATACGCCACTGTAAATTTGCTTTCATATTTTAATTATGTAAACGTACGTTGAAATATTGAGGGGAATTCAATACCAAATAAATTATAAAACAAGAGGATCACTTAAATTTATATATAAATTTATATGTAATATATATAATATTATAACAATTATATACACCGCTTTTAATTTATTTTGTATTGGGGGTTGTCAGTTTCTATTCTATAACTGCATGCTGTCTATCGTCTATTTTTTAATTTATTGTATCATTTTGTATCATGTGTGTGTTTGCTATGTTTTATTATCATTATGTATTATATATATTCCCTAATATTATTCTAAATGTACACTTTTATGTTTAATAAAAGACTTAAGGGTATAAGATAACACGAACAATCGATTGTTGTAGTCCCATTTGATTAACATGTAAACCTTAGCAACCTTATAATAATTCTGACTTTTTTTTGAGAGACAGTTCTTGGCACCAAAAAAATATGGAAAAAATTTCAAAACAATCGGTCGATCCAATTTTTTTAAATTAATTTCTTATGGCCGTAAGTTGCAGCCAACCTATCTTAGAAAAATCCGACAATTATCTGAGAATTTTAATGTTAATTAGTAAATAATCCACGGATAATCCTCGGATGGATGGCTGCAACTTACGGCCATTAGTTTAGGTCTCCATGGGAAAGCCCTATACTGAAAATTTAAAAAATTCATTTAAGGGTAAGGTAACGCCACCAATGTTAAAAAAAATCCCTCTCACAAAAATTCTGAAAAAAATTTAAAATGTTCTCCTCTACACCCCCGATCAGTAGCTAAAATATCAGGTATACAAATACGATCTAGTTTTTGAGTTATGAATTTTTAAAGTTGACCAATTTAACATGGGAGTTTCATTTCTCCATGTTAAAGTAGTCAACTTTAAAAATTCATAACTCAAAAACTAGATCGAATTTGTATACCTGATATTTTAGCTACTGATAAGGGGTATGGAGGAGAACACTTTAAATTTTTTTCAGAATTTTTGTGAGAGGGATTTTTTTTAACATTGGTGGCGTTACCTTACCCTTAAAAAAATTGGATCGACCGATTGTTTTGAAATTTTTTCCACATTTTTTTGGTGCTAAGAACTGTCTCTAAAAAAAAATTCAGAATTATTATGAGGTTGCTAAGGTTTACATGTTAATCAAGTGGGACTATCAACAATCGATTGTTCGTGTTACCTTACCCTTAATTATTAATTCATAGCAAAATTAAGCATCAGGTAGAAGTCTTGATAATTAGTGTTGAGTATTAGGCCTGATCGTAAACCCTGCTCGGTGTACACTTTCTGCACCCAATCGACCTTATGTTCATGGGATATAAGGTCGATTGGGTGTAGAAAGTGTACACCGAACAGGAATTACGAACAGGCCTATTATGTAGTGAATTAATATACACACAAAGAAATAATCCCGTTCAAAATCATGTTATTTTAGTTTACTTTTTGTCAAGTGTGGTATTACGTACGTGTTATACAAATTAATTATATAACAGGAATATTGATTAAATAAATATATATCTTATAATTAAGAAGGTTTCTCAAGAGGAATAAGGGAGAGACTGGCAGGGTGGAGGGTGGGGGCGCCTATATTTATAATAATATAATATATATTTATTTTTAATAAATGAATAAAAAATATAAAAATGTCTATGTTGTTGAAAATTATAAAATATAACGAGATGAGGTTATTAGTAAATAAAACCAATAAATTATTTTTCAGTGCTCTATTTCAGATTTTTTTTTTATACAATACAAATCATAACTCATTTTATTTTACCTTATACATAAAGGAAAAAAAAATACAAACATTTAAATTGTGAGCAAGAATAAAGAGATTTAATGGAAAGAGAAAAAAAAAAAAAAAAAAAATAATAATGAAAATATGAATGAAATTGCACTTTTTTATCTTTGCAAGATCAAAAAAATATTTGTAAGAAACACAAATTAACGGAAAAAAATGACAATTATTTATAATGCAAATGCATTCAAATTTTATCCTTAGGAACTAAATTAATTTTTTTTTTAACTTCCAGAGAGCAGCCATATTTTTTTATATCATATTTTATACATTTTTTTTTTATTAATTATTTAATATTATGCGAGAAAAATAAGAATCTACAGTATTTTAGTTTACTTTCTACTTTTCAGCCTTCCTAGTGCCCAGTTTAAAGCATAAAAAATATCCAAACATAATTAGGCCCAATCAATAGTACAACCCAATTTTGACCTCAATTTTTTTAATGCAGAAATGGATAGGGCGTGCAAAGTTATGCTACCCTAATTTTTTCCAGATTTTTTAGAGCACGGGAAGTATTTTTAAAAAATCATTGAAAGTCCTTTTTGTGATGTCATGAGGCGGCAAATCCTATCTTTTTCTTTTCTTTTGCCTCATGACATCACAAAAAGAACTTTCCATAATTTTTTAAAAATAGTTAACAGGCTCTAAAACATCAGCGTAGCATAACTTTGCACCCTCTATCCATTTTTGCAAATAAAAAAAATTGAGGTCGATATTCCATTGAACTGAAACTAAATGAAAAAAAATTATCATTTAAAAAAAATCAATGCTTCAAATTTTCAAGCAATCATAATTTACCCTTCATGGGTTAATTTTTAAGACAAATAAAATTATTATATTTTTGTAAAAAGATTCTGGACCCTTTCAATGGAAAATTATAAAAAGACAAAATATTTTCCCATAGGTTAATTTTTAAAAATCCAGAGAGAAGCGTTTAAATGCTCTATTTCTGATGAACCTGAGGGTTAGAGGGTCTAAATCCAAAATCTTCCAAAATCCCCACCATTTTACTATAAAACACATAAAGATAAACCACACGCAAAAACGCTTTCTTTCCATGGCATGTTTTTTTTCTTTAAATAAGACAAAATATCAGCTATCAGCTTTGCAAAAATGAAAACTTCATTTTTTTTTTTGCATAGAAACAAAAATATACACAAGTATTTTCATATCCTGTAACATTATTTGCATAAAAACTGGGCACATATTCATTATACAATTAACCCAATATTTTATTATATTAATTAAAAAGATTTCTTTTTTAATAATGAATCCCATATTTTTTTTTTAATAAGAAGACTACTATATATTTTTTTTTTTCAAATGCCATTTCCATTGATATTTTTTATGTATATAACATTACATTTTTTTTACGTACATAATTACTAATGAAAAAAACCCCACCAAATAATTATTTAATGAGTACACTCCTTTTTTTTTTAGTATGAATTTTTGTACTTTTTATATTACTTTTTTTTTTTGTAAGATTTTTTTATTACATTTTGCGGTGCTATTTTTTTTTTTTTTTTTACGTTTATACCCAAAGCACATATAGCTCGGGGGTTAGGAAAAGGGGTTGAGGGTAGGGGGGCTGCCCCTAGAAGCGAGAGAGGAGGGTTGGTAGGCTGGCGGGGTTGCTTGCGACGACGTGACGACAATGAGTGGTCCTCAGTAGTGGTCCTTAATGCGACCACCGTCGCCCTCAGACACGAAACGTTTGCGGCCCCTGTACAAAAAAATATGACAGTTTTAACAAGGGACCGGATGCACGTTTTTTTCATGCATCTGGGATGCACATCCAGATGCATTAATTTTTTTGCCGTGGATCTGGGATGCACGGATGCGGATGTAAGCCCATTTTTGCGCATCCGTGTGCATCTTGCATCTGCATCCGATCCCTGGTTTTAACAAACAAGAGTGTACAATAAAAACTTGTTATTACGTCAAGTCAAAGGACCCAGGAAATTAAGTTTACCTTATATCAAGTTTTTCCTATACCTGCAATACTAATTATTTTTTAAAAGACCTTTACTCCGTTACTCAATATTGAGTTTTTACCTTATTATAACATAACAAGTTAAGTAATAACAAGTTTTTACTGTATAATATATCGTCCCTCGTCCATAATAATGAGCAATCTGCTTACCATGAATTGTAATAATGAGCTATAGTAAAAATCAAAAGAGAATCATTTTTTCACCCCTCTCGCAACGCTACAGGATAGGAATATGAACCTTGTGGACGATTTTCGTAGCTGACGCGTGGTATATCTGCTATTTCAGGTGAGCGCAATTATGAGCTGTAAATCGGTATAAAATAAGCTCATTTTTGCTCTCACCTGAAATAACAGATAGATAATGAGATAGCTCACTATTGCAATAAAATCATGGTAGGCAGATAGTTCATTATTATGGACGAGGAACAATATGGTCATATATTTTATGGTTTATAGGATAGCGGTCGATGAGGAAGGTTATGTCTAAAACAAACTCGGTATAAGTAGATGAACGTTTAATTATGATTACTATGAAGCAGGGCAAAATTGTATTCAGCATTTTGGTTTTGTATTTAATTGTTTATGCCAATTTTACTTTTTTTGTAAATGAAATTGTAATCAGCGCCCACCGTTAAGGCTTCTTGCCTTAGCAGCACTGTTAATTTTATGAACAAAATAAAAAATATATAAAAAAATTACAACGCAGATTGTATTTTTAAAAATACACAATTTCTTCTATTTAATAGATATTTAACAGATACACAGATGAAGCACCCGATTATACTTGTTTATGTTTGTGGAAAGGAATTTTAAGAGCTAGGGAAAGTCATTACTTCCATTTAGGTGTACACATTGTTGTCACTAATAATACAATATGAGGTACTTGACATGCAGCTGACGGGAACAGCCAAGAAAACACATACAAATAACAAAAAGGGTCTCAATACTGGTTAAATGTCTTCTTTTTCCTTGTGCTTATAGAGATATAAAACAAGTCTTCAGATTATTTTACTAAGTACTTTTAGTCTTTAAATTTTCTGAATCTCAAGAAAATTCAGAGAATGTCATCTTTTTTTTTTATCTTATCATATGATATATGACCAAGTAGCAATACAAAAGTTTCAAAAAAGAAAAAAAATACAGGTCGCAAAATAATAGTTTCCAAATATAGTAAAAACTCGTTATTACGCAAATTGTTGGTTGGTATAACTCAATTTTAAATCAAGGAGATTGTGGTCCCGTCAAAAATAATTAACATTGTGGTTGTAGAAAAAAACTCAATATAAAGTAATACTTGATATAAGGTAAACCTAATTTCCTGGGTCCCTTTGACTTTACGTAATAACAAGTTTTTACTGTATAATGTTTTCAGAGAGGATGCCGCCATTGGCACTGGGGAATCAAGGCAACGAATACCTGTATGATTTAAATGGTGGCTTATAGAAAGATTTTTCCAAAATTTGAAACCTCTAATTTAATTAATTTGATATACTGTATGGTCTTCTAGTCCTTACCTTGACGGCAGTTTCTTGATGAGGTCATACGTGATGAAGTCGGCCTTCTGGCACTTCTCTAAGAATCTGTCGAGCACCGAGTACGCCAGCGGGACGTCCAGGCAGATGTCCGGCATGTCCTCAAACACTCGCAGGAAGCCCTGGACAATAACCAACAGGTTAGCAGCTATTTTTCTATAAATTAATTTTTGGCAGCCTTTTAGCAGTAAAAGATTAAAAATTTACCTCAAAATTCTACATAAAGAAAGAAATTTACAGGGAGAACCAGCCGAATGAGTTGAAAAAAAGTTTGGTAAACTTATGAATTACTAATTTATTTATGCATTCATTATGAGTGGTACAGGGAGCATGTTAAAAGATGTTACTGACTGTACTTAGTTACTCTGAACAAACGTAATGAACAGAGGGTATAAAATTATGCTACTCCGCTTTGTTCCCTAAGTATGGAAATTTATTACAGTATTAAAAAAACTATTGTATTTTTGGGCCCCACCCTTTAAAGCGTTATCCATTTTTTTAAGACTGCCAAGGTTTAAAAAACAATGGAAATAAATATATAGACTGAATTGGAAACTTTCTCTACAAAAATATTTAAAAACTACACATAAAAATAATTTCCATTCAAGATCTACTTATTTTATTTATGGTTGGTTGGTTTCTAATGGCGGAACTTGTTTTTCAACATTGTTCACAGTGCTCTCTGGGGCTCTTAATACCCAGTCTGCACGCCAGACAATTAAGTACCGTTTCTAATCGGGGCACACATGTTGTTTGCACAACATACTTATTTTATTTATAGTTTACATAATAAAAAATGCAACTCACCCGCTCCATCATGTCGGGGGTGATGATGATAGCGTCGGAGAGAGACTTGAGCAGTCGTGCCATCTTGTCCTCGATGGGACCATTGATGGCTTCAAGAGTCATCACCACCGCCTGGTGACAAACAACACAGTCAGCTGATTTTCCTCACCATTTGGATGAAGATTTACTTGGTATCTACAAAAAAAATACTTTACTGTGTAGTCTGATAATCGAAAATAACTTTTTAGTCAATTTTTACACAAGTCAGGATGATTAATTGTAAGGTTTGACTGATTTAAATTAATCAGCAATACATAGACCTGTCAAGCCTACACATAGATCCAAACCATATCAGCAGAATGAATGCAGGAAACTTCAAATTGCTGCACTGAACAGGATGAGGCTAACACTCAAAGCGCCTGAAGCATTTACTTTGTAGAATTCATGAACACCTGAGAGTAAACCTGAACATTTCAAGTGATAGCCAAACCCTATGCGTTCAACCTGCTTTAAAGGGGAAGACCAATTTAAATTAATTTTGGCGATAACATTCTTCCAAACAATGAGTCAAACACTGTTTCTGCCCAGTCGCTGCACCTTGGCACTTAGCGACGAGCACGTTCCATCTGAGAGAGAGAGAGAGAGAGAGTACGGATGTTTCAGCCAGCAAGGCCAATGGCCAGTCAGACAGCTCATATGCTGTCCAATACCATACACCAATTACATATGGGACAAAGTACCTGGCTGAAACATCATTACTACCACGAATGGAATAAGCTTACCTCTAGCTGTCAAGGCTAAGCGACTGGGTGAAAAAGATGTTTGTTTTGAAAAATGTTACCAATTGCCAATCTGCATAAAAATGTTTTATTGCAGAAATGAATAAAGGGTATCAAATTATGCAACTCTGAATTTTTTCATTTTTTTTTTTTTTTTTTAGTCCCAGAACGATTTTTAAATAATTATTGAAAGTGCGGCCACACCCCCTGGAGGTGTCAATAGGCGTTTAGGCCTTATCCTTTTTATTAAGGATTCAAGGGTGCCAACTTAATTTATAGAACTTTCAATAATTATTTTAAAATAGTTCTGGGACTCAAAAAAATCTGGACAAATTCAGAGTAGCATAATTTGGTACCCTCTATTCATTTCTGCAATATTTTTTATTTTTTCATGCAGGCTGTCCATTGATAGCTAAATTTAATTTGATGTTCCCCTAAAAATAATACCCTTATTTATACTTCTGAATTCTTTATGCTGACCTCATAAACAAGTTCGTGATGGAAGTGTGGCACTTCAAGTGACTTGAGGCAGCGAGCAGCCTCCTGGACGTCCCCTGAAGACAGGTACTCTTGGAGGAGCAGCACCATCTGCCTGATGAGGCTCTTGACGGGCCTGGTGCCACCACCAACGCCCCACACGTTGTCCAGACGAACCAGACCGTGCTTCAGAGATAAGAGAGTACCGGCACGACACACAGCAACCCTGGAAACAGATAACATGGGTTAAACAATGGAAGAAGAGAGCCTTGCTATATAACCAGTAAATATGTATTGTAAATGAGGTATATAGGTAATTGAATACTCTAGAAATTTCTCTATGCAATTAAATTTCAAAACAAAAAACTACAAATTATTAAATATAAATGTCCAATTTCGTGTAATTAAATTGAAAAACATTCTACCGTATTACAAAATTAATGAAGTAATTAAGATTTTTGTACTCAATACCTATGCAAGCTTACCTAACATAGATTTCACTGATATTAGCAATACTTTTTCATTATCCATCACAATGATAACAAAAATCAAAAAGCAAGGACGTTGTTGCAGCATTCTAGACTCCCAGCCAATAGACATTTATAGCATTAATTAATGATTTAATGAAGATTTTAGTACTCAGTGGGGGACATTCACAAAGCACTTTTACCCCAACTTTAGCCTCAAGTTTTATCCCTGGTACTAAACATGGTGCTAAACTATAGGAGCTAGACATGGTTAGACCCTGGTTTAGCATCATGTTTAGTACCAGGGATAAAACTTAGGGCTAAAGTTGGGGTTAAAGTGCTTTGTGAATGCCCCCCAATACTTCTTGTTTGTCCTTCTCCCTAGTAGTCTTACCTTGAGTGCTCGTTGATGAGCCCCACATTCTCTACCACTCCGTTCTCCACCACGGCACCGGCAGATCCGTTAGTCTCTGCAGACACTCCGTTAGTCTGCTGCCGGTCTCCCAGCTCTCCCTCAGCCGTGTCCTTGGCAAGGGCCTCAAGATCGATGACGTAGCGCGGGGGCAGGCAGTCGTCCGCTACAGCTCGAGCGAGGAAGTTGGCGAGCACAGTGGCCGCGTCCGGAGTGTCTAGGACTAGGTCCGGCAGGTTGCGGAGCAGCTCATCAAATGCTGCGGAGAGAGAGAGGAGTTAGTGAGGATTTTACGGAGACTGTCTCATGGTCTTTAATTTTATTATTATGCCTTGCTTATGAGAAACTGAGACAGATAACGGAAAAATAAAGCATTTGTTAGACTTATATTTCATGTCTCAACTATCAATATACCCAAATAGTCGTCAAATACTGTAAGATGCAGAGTTATTGCAAACACAGCTGCCATGCTGGCGAGAGCTACAGCTATGTTTTAGTATAGATGATAAAATTTGAAAATAATAATTTAAAATATAAAAAGAAATTAAATTTTTTCCTACTACTTTTTTTTTCTTTAAAACCCCAGCTTGTGTGCACCCTTTGAAGTAGACTGAATAAGTTCTTAATATCATGGAGAAAATTCTAGCCTTAAGAAAATCCGAGTAGACCCCTTGATATTTTTAAGGTGCATTTCCATGGAGTGGGGAAAGAGAGAAAAATCGCCTGCCTCAGCCAATCAAAGGCTCAGGATTTCCTAGCCTTGCAAAGAGCAATTTTATCGCCAACTTGGCGGCCATATTGAAGCAAGTGTGCTTTTCTCGCCCTGCTCCATAGAAATACAACTTCACACACAAATCTCGTGATACACAGAATTCTTGTACTGGACGCACCTTTAGCGATGTCCCTCTCGCTGACGATGCGTCCGTACATGTCTGAGACGAGCACAGACGTCATCTCCCGGTGCGACGGCTTGTGGTCCATCGCGATCTCGATGGCCATGGCGGCCAGCTACAACCAAACACACGGTCACGCTTCGTCTTAACACTATAGGCCCTTAGGGTCTAGAGCAGCAAAATAGACAAAGGTTAACCTGTGTTGGTTGCTTAATTTTGTAAAAAAAGTAAGGGTGATGTGGTAACTTTTTAGAAAACAAGGATTGAAAACAAAATGTTGTTGTTATATCACTCTAAAGTATAGTAAAAAAAAAAATGTCTTAATGGAGTTGGAGATATTATTTTCTAGTAAAATTTTATCACAAATTTCAAATAAAGTTGGTACAATATAAATTAAATATAATATTTTCTGTTTGCAAAATTATATAAAAATTAAATTCAAACAGTGATTTGAAACTTAAAAATATAGAAAAATTTTGACAATTAGCAAACAAACAATAACAAATTTACAAAAACCTAAAATTATGTATTTTAGCAACGATTTATTTGAACAAACCTTAGAATTATCTTGGAAGCGATTCACGAAGATTTCTCCAGAATTATAACATTATAACCAGGTTTCTCACTAATTACGTTCAATGAGTTAAGCTGAAGCTAACCGTGGTTAGTGAGAAACTTGATTACTTCGTGAATCTCAACCCTAGGTTCTAAATCTCCACCGTCATGGGTAAATCTCAGCAGCATATTGACTCACCTTGTAGCGCTTCTTGCCAGCATGCAGCTCATCAAAGGCGAGACAAGCCTCGTTGGTGTCCCCATGCTCAAAGTACTCCAGGACGATCGGCTCAACCCCTTTCTGTAACATGTACAAGACTCGTTAGCTTCTCATGCATGTAGTTCGCTCAGCTAACTGTAAGATGGGAAAAAATGCTGATAAACAAAGCATTGTAAAATCACAATTTATAATTCAACACTGCTGGATCTATTGCTGCATGGTATTGCCAGAGATTTTACATTGCAGAGATATAGAACGCTTATGGACAAAATTCTGTTCAAACATCGCATATCTTAAAGGAAGTGCGAGTATAAAAAAATGTGTTATTCCAAAGTTTCAGCGTAGGGGCGTTTAGATGGCATTGCAGCTGCAAGTTATAAGCATTTGGGGGTGTGCCGGTCGCCATCTGGACGCCCAAATAATAAGTTCTCATTTTCACTTCATCTAGAGCTTTTCTTTGGTTTATACGTTAAATGCTAGGAAAAATATTTAACATGGGCGTTTGATCTCTTTACAATGTAAACTCTTTGGTATTGCTTTGCTGCATAAAAATAACATGAAGTTTTTATTTATTTTATTTGGGGGCACTTGAGCCTTAGTTTTTTTTTTTTTTTTTTTTTTTTTGCTATTTTTTTCTTATGAGAATCTGACTCTATTTTCCAATTTATTATTTTAGTCTATTGTTCTACGTTTAGATTAAAAAAAAAAGACATTTTTTATGTTTTGTGACAATGTATTATAATAAACAAGGCAAGCAATGCCAACTGTTGCATGAAAAACTGAATTTCCTGATTTTATATTAGAACATAGATATCATCAGTGACCTTAGTGTCTTATTATTTGATGTTGATGCATGTAATTGAAAAGCAAACAAAATGAATATACTGTAGTTATGAATTAATTATTTATGAATTAAGACCAGAAAATTTACCTAAATTTTCAGAGGACAATGGTTTGCCCAGACAATAGCGGTACTACCAATGTATGAGAGTCTGCAGATCAAAAGGGGATTAAAGACCAATGCATGTAAAGGTTATTTTCCTATCTCGTATTTTGGATACCATTTTGGTTACTTTTCTGGACCTAAAATACGGAGACTTCTGATAGTCTCTAGGTCAAAGTCTTCTGCTCGTTGTTAGTAAACAAAGTATTGTTGTGTAATGTCTGTCACGTGAAAGGAAAAACATGGGACGCTTGTTAATTTACATGTTAACTTATGGAAAATGACCATTAATTATGAAGTTGAAACGGTTACCTAGCGCCAACAATGCCATTACGTTCTATGCTCTGGTGGCAAAATTAGGCACTACGTCGTCCCACTTTTAACAATAAAAAAGGCATCATGCGACAGACATTATAAACAATGGTTTGTTACAACCATTGCGAGTAGAAGACTTTGTTCTAGGTACAATTATTATCGTAGAATGAACTCACGTGCAATTCCTCATCTGAGAGCAGAGGGAAGATAGTCTTGAGCTGAACGTCGTTGTCCAAAGTGTCGCTGTCGTAGTTAGGGTCATGCATGTCGAGGTCAACCTCCAACAGCTCAGAGCCAGGCTTGCCCCACACCCCCTTGCCTCCAGCACCACCTGTGAAAAAAAAAACAAAGCTCGTTAGAGACTATCACAAGTATCAGTTTTGTACTAAATTATCATAGAATAAAGAAGTGATTGAAAAACACAAGTTTAATATGGTAGTACACAGATAATTTTATATGAAAAAAGGCAATAATTTTAATTAAAGAGTTATGGCTTCAGTTTGATTATGAAGCAGCTGCTGTGGAACTAATATTGTCAGAGGATGATAATTTATCTGTGGTTTTAAGATTAAAAATGTTATATGTATTTGACAAATAATACATGACATACAGAGTAGAGTACAAGATAACCAGTTTGCTTCCAAAGTGCAAGAAAAATAAACCAATAATAAAGTAAGAAAATGTTGATGGAAATAATAACAATTAGAAAATTTAAAAGAAAAAGTATTAGTTATAAAATTTAGAAATAAAATAATTTGCCATGGCGAAGTTGATCAATAAATGGTTAAATAAATTATTAAGGCCGAAAAAGCCCTTATACATTAAATCATATTTTAATGCTTATGTAAATATGTTATAAAATATACACAGATAGTAAAATCAATCGCATTGGTGGTTTTAGTGGAATTTTCATGCGCCAAACATTAATTTAAATAAAATACGAATATTGCTGTCTTGTAAGTCTTATACACGTTACTTTAATCTTTTTAAATCTTGCTGTATGAATAATAAAATTAATAGCATTCATCTCAATAATCCATCATTTTTTTTAAATAACAACATCGCTCTTTCTTTCACAAAACATCTTATTTAATAAGGCTGATGATTCCTTATAAAACCCATACAAAAAACAACCTTCAACATTTCACGTACAGGTACTTGATTGCTACCTGTCAAGACATCATGATAATGCAGCAGGTTTTCTGAAGCACAATACATATAGGGAGGTCAGCAATAACGGTAATATGGGCGAGTATAGGATCTCGCATATATACGAGCTTTAGCAGTCCTCAGCAGGTATAATAAATAAATGCAGTGTGGGCTGTTTCTCTTTAAAAGTCTTGGTCAAATATAATATTATTTAAAGAGCTAGCGTGCAAAGCGAAGATTTAGTAGTGATTTTCTATAATCATGTAGATAATTATTATATATTCTTTTTTACTTCGAAAAATGATATAATTAGAAGTAGATTTTTTCAAAACAAAAACTATATTACATAAAAAATATTAAGTAATACACTACAATTACTTTTAGAGTATTAACAAATTCACTGCAGATATCCCGAAGCAAATATACCTCAGAGAGAAAAAAGGTAAGGGATGACCATGTGTATGCATTTTTTTTCAATCCTGAAAATTCCTTAGGGTTCTTGCTTAGGGTTATTACTGTAGTATAATTTACATAATATAATAATCATGGATAGAAAGGTCCGTATTATTTTTGTCAACTAAAATAATTGACGTTATTGGAATATGTACAGCATTATTTTACTTTTATAGACATTTTATTTTATTTTTAATCCGTAACAATACTTATTTTTTTAATCTAATAACGATAATTTATACATAAAATGAGAAAAGTAATTTAAAATCCATTAACTTATTATAAAATTATAAATTATAACAAAAACTCGATAGAGCAACAACAAAATTAATAATCTTATTATATATAATTCAGTGATGCGTATATAAATTTGGCAACGTAGCTTTTATATACAAAAAAAGGTTACAGTGTAAAAGCATGGTAAAGATAAAAATGACAAGCAGTCTTTGCCGAGTTGGAAACAATCTCGTGAGCGTCAACATGCTGGTCACATAATATGAAGGAAGTCTCGCCTAGCGAACTGTAAAACACTCTGTGATAAAAATAAGAGAGCTTTTATGTAGCTAGGTGTATGATAATAAAAGTATTAAAAGTGTTTCTTTATAAGGATAATTAATGTTAGAATAGAAAAATAATATAAGGTTGGAGTAGGTCAGTTATCGACTGTATACAAACATGCATGTTATTGTTTATAAACAAAGTATAATAATATATGGAAAATATTACGTAAAACGTTGTTATAATATGCACTAAAAATAACATGTTTTATTATTGTTTTTAGAATTTTAATGACTTTTTAACCATTTGAAAACATATAGCAAAGAGTTTACAATATAAAATCTCTGCATACAGTGTAACAAGTTGTAAGTTTACGCCCGACTTTATGGCGCAAAGCTCCAGACAGTCTAGACTGAATGGCGGCACCCATAAGAGACTTAATATAAATTTCAAGATGGCCGCCGCGCGCAGTTAAATCCATACGTAAAAAATTAAGATTTGTAATACTGTATTTGGTGTTTGAATTTTATTGAAAAAAATTAAATATATTAATAAAATATTGACATTTTTATGTGATTAATTATGATACATGCATGAAAATTATGATGAAATCAATCAAATAAATTGGTGCTTGCTCTCCCCCCTTTAAATTATTATTACAGTATTTTTATATTGCTTTAAAAAAATATAACAAAAGAATCTTATAATGTTTGTTTTGTAAACAAAGTATCAAATAAACAAAAAATTATATCCAATTAACTCGCGGTTATGTATTACACAACTTCCTTGAAACTGGAAGGAAATGTGATAATACACAACTTATCTTTGAACTGTGCATAATATGGTTAATGATAATAAATAATTAATTAGACAACACTGTATGTTAGAAAAAATATATGAGACGGAAATAAAATGTGATATTAATATCACCACGTCCATGAAATTAATATCAAGGCAGATAATTATAATCATAAAATGTGTTTATAAAATTTTAATTAATATCATGGAAACTTGGTTCAAGTGTAATTTAGAAATGTATAATTTCAAGTGTAAGAAAGGTATATATATGATCATATATTAATTACACAAGTGTTTTTTTATGCACATAATTTTATTTCAGAAATGCATCAAGAGTGTTCCTATTTTTTTTTAATGTTATAATTATTGGGCGCGATTCACGAAGCAGTTAGCCACAGTTCAAACAACGTTTAGCTTAACCACGTAAATCAGGTATAGTTAAACGTGGTTAATCTAAACATGATTAGAAACCTGGCTAACTGCTTCGTGAATCGCACCCAATATTATATATTACGCGTATATACAGTCAAATTTACATGAAATTCCCTCCAGCAGAATAAGCCAGAAATGTAGTATTTCTAGTCTTTCTATTCGTATTTTAGCGTTGTAATTTCACACATGTATCAGCAATAGAGGCTTCAAGTCAGCTGATTTTTCGGTGTTCCCACCCGCTATACCAAACCTATGTAAAAAAAAAAAAACGTGAATTCGTTTTTTCATTAAGAAAAATATTTTTAGGGAAAATTCCTTTACGGAACTTTGGTCCAAATTGAAAAATAAAGTAGATAATTCAAGATTTAGATTTTTTACTTGATTTATAACCGAGAAAAGTTAAAAAAAAAACACTTTGCTTCATTTTCAAGTGCAAGATGGACCTTAGCGACAACAGTTGCGCAGCGCAAGCGCACTCACTTGAAGCCTTTATTTTACTGCGAAAACCTCTGCAAAGATTTAAAATAGAATATAACAAACAAAATAACCACAAACTTCCGGTTTCCTGAGGGAATATTAAATTAAATTGACTGTAGCATACAGACTGAAACACATGACCACGTGCTGGTTAAATTTCGTAAAAAAAAAAAGTCAACGTGTATTTAGTCACGTAGTCCTAACGAAGGGCTAACAATAACACGCGAAGTCTATTGTTGACATTTATAACAAACAATAACAACAATGATTGATGGATTGCCAATGCTAAATTATAAATGACATGCATACAAAAAGATTCAATAAAGGATCAACCAAGCGATTTTTTTTTTGTATTTTTACTATTTTCAAATCCTTCAAATCTTTTCAGATTTTTATGATAAAATAAAAATAATTAATAAAAGACTTTTTTTAATAAATAAATAAATAAATAAATAAATAAATAAATAAATAAATAAATAAATAAATAAATAAATAAATAAATAAACCCTTCATCTAAATATGAAATCCATTAATTATTAACTTTGGTTAGAATAAACTTGACTTTTGTAAAACGTCGAACTTTTTACTTTTACTCATTAATGCAATATGCAATCTTACTTGCACTTTTGTAGGAGCTACAGCTTGAAGATACAAAAATACTTGCAAGTTTTGGGAATTTAATTACTAGTACCCAGTCTAACCATCACCCTAAATAAGTTAATTTCACCAAAACAGTAGGTATACAGTCAAATATGTTGTCTCAGTACATGCAACTTCTTTGAAGCAAAAGCTTTTACTATGTTCACTACTACTCAAGTAAAAAAAAAAAAAAAAAAAAGAAGCAAGCGAGAGTACATAATATGTGTATAAACAAACCATTAAAAAACCAAGCACCAGTATAGTGTTATACTGCATCTTATGTAAAGCCTTTTCATAAAGTAATATTGTTTCTTTAAATAACACGTATAGTTATTTAACTTGAAGAAGTTGTTACGTGATTCAGTTTATGTTTAGCTCCCTATGTTATACACTTTTGCTACGTCGTTGGCATCAAGCCAAAATCAAAGTCACGTATATAGTAAAGGGGAAAGAGAGAAGACACAAGATTTATATTGCATACATAATGAAAGCATGAGTATACTACACAGCAAAAACAAAGGAGTGGGCCACGCCCACTTTTGTTAAAGTTCAAAAATATAAATATTATATTAATAATTTATTTAAAAGTTTTAAGTTCAAAAATATAAATATTATATTAATAATTTATTTAAAAGTTTTAAAAAAATTGTCATGTAGCATATATTTAATAGGCCTCTGTAAAAGACAATGAGTTGCATTTTTTTTTTTTAAAAATTGGGAGTGTCAAAGAGCATTCATATTTCAGTCTAGCCATCCCAACAAAGTTACCACATGTAGACTTTTTCACCGACTTCAAATTAAAAATTAGCCAATCACTGCAGAGAGTTTAAAGAGTTGGCCATCAGCATTCGCATTATTTTTTCATGCGAATGTTGATGGGCAAACTCTATAATAAGCTCTCTGTACATAACCCGGCATGAAAAATGCCTAATTTTTAATTTTAAGCCAGTAACAAGTTAAGTGTTGCGCCCTTAAACAGAGCAGGGGTTATAATGTTATATGTCACTGTCAGAAAGTGCATACATCGTTTATTTAATATTATAGTTACACTTTGGTACAGAAAAAAACATACCTAACTTCCTATATAATATTCTCTTTTCAAGGTTCAGAACTAAAGAAAAATACATGCATTTAAAATTTCTATTTTTAGCAAACGACACTTGTATGTGTAATTTTGTCAAGTTTTTTTGAAATCATAATTATACAATATTAATTAATCAACGTAACATCAAACAAACATTTTATAAAAACAAAGATGACCAAGCAATATATTTTTATATGGTCAGTGAAGCAACTCGTGGTATAAACATTAGCCTAATTTATATAATAGCTTATCAAACAATCGTGCGTAACATATTGTGCAACATTTTAGTCTTCTTTTGTGTGTGTGTTGAAGTATCATCAAAACAAAATGAGAAATTAGAGTGTTGAAGCGTTAATATTATGAACCTTATATACAAGATATATAAGGATCAAATTAGCTTGTCAGGTTCTCAGCAGAAGACGCAATATAGTGAAGATAGCAAAGTATTGATTTTAGATATAGCTTCTTTCAGCTCTGTGTCTTCTCTCGGTTTTCATTGAGAAAACTCGATGTACATTCACGTACAAAAATATCCTCTCACATTTCCTAGAATTCCAACACGCCTTCTATACATTAGATTTTCAATGATCAATAACAGAGATGGTCTATTATACGCAGGGCAGATCCAGCCTTTGCTTATGAGGGGTACAATACAATGTTAATTTTCTACGTCATTTATATGGGGGTGAGAATGGGGGATTATAATATCTTCCATGCATATCTCTCGGATCCTTCACTTGGTTATACGAGATCGCAATGCAACCACGCAACTAAATAATAAGACAATATAACATGCATGATAGTAAAGGTTACTTTCAACATTTAAAGATAAAAGAATAGCACTTATCGTTTAAGTGTCTTGATTTTGTATGTTGGTTTCATCTTTATAATAAAATTTTACTTTATATTTACTATATACAGTATAACATTGTATATACAGTGCATACAACTAGATGCTACATAAAACCTGATATTTACGTTTGTATTGTTATATACTGGAGTAATTATAATATACAGTATATAATTATATAAAATTAGAGCTAAATAAGAACTTAATTGCTAATAATTATTTTTCATCGACATATTTATAATTATACAAAATTACTTTGTAATTGTTATCAAGATTTTGATGCATTTTGAAATACAATATTCAATGTTTTTTTTAAATCATATTAATTAATTGATCACTACTTCTTTTTAGAAAGTAAATTACATAAAGTAAATTACATAAAGTAAAATTACAACATTTACAAATTGATCATCAAAACGAACAGTATTTATAAAATGGTAATAATAAAATCATTATTATACATGATTAAATATATTAAATTAATTGTAATTTCTAACAAATTGGATACTAAAAACCATCGCTATAGTTATTTATATAATTATAAGTATAAACTTTAAAATAATTGAGTACTAGATTTGTTGACAACTAAAAATATTGATGATCATAGATATCATTATATAACTTGTTCGGGCACGAGAGTGGATAAAATATCAATTAATTATTAATTACGAAACTAGTCTATCACAAATCATTTGAGCGCGTTTCCTGTTTCATCCTTTTAACTTTTTTTTTTTTTTTTTGTTTTTTGTGATTGGCAATTTTACCTTGGCTTAAAGAAAATAAGAAGAAAAAAACTAGAGAGCCTTGTATGTGGTAGGAAGCCTGTTAAAGTAAAGATAAGTACGTATACGTATTTTTAAACTACATGAGAGAAAATGGCAGATATATTTTTGTACGTTCGTCAGTAAATAAGGCTCAATTTCGTATAACTGAAAACAAGAAAATGACATGTAAAATTATGTTGCATGAATTATACTGTCTGGCTCTTTTTTTACAAAGCAAGTTTCATTTTTCTATATTAAAATACAGTAAAATAAGCTTTAAGGTTTAGTATTTATAGATTTTTAAATGTCTGGGCTGGAATATAATCTTCTCGACAGTCATAATTGAAGGTTTCATGTACGTAAGGCTTAAATTCCTATAATTTAACATTATAAATTTTACTCTAACTTGACATTGCATGACGGATTAAAATGTACAGAAAGGTCAATATCGTATCTCTCAACATGGTAATGTAAGCGAAATCATCCTTTGTTCACCTCTGTAACTGCATCGTGTTCTGTACTGATTTATAGCTACAAAGACCTGTTTGGAGTTGTTTTGACTCACGGCATTACAACGTCTTGTATATATAGCATATTATATAGTATATTATGTACAGAATAACGATGCAACAAACTGAAAAAAAAAAAAAAGTTTCATCCCGGTAGCTTTTAAAAAAAAGTCGTCTGAAGCATATTTTAATAATAAATAAAAAAAAATTAAAAACAAAAAATAAAAGTTGCCAGAGGTCAGAATAAAAAGTTACACTTTAAACTTAAAATAAAATTACGTATCTCCTGTAATATATTATATTATACAACATATAATACCCATGCACGCATTGCAACTGCAAATTGTTTCTTTTTTTTTTAGTCAATTTTCTTTCTTCTTGCAAAAGTAACTTAGATAATAATTTTATTATTCCCAAAAATGTTTTACCATGCCTACACTAAAAAATAAAAATGTTTGTTAGTTTGTTTATTTGTTTATTATTAATTATTTAACCCATAAAGAAGTGATTAACAATATATAAAAACACAATATTATTGTAGTTTATGTAGCCTCGTGTTATATATTATATTCAAGACGAGAGCCTCGGTACATCTTGTACACGTAACCGGTTTTTTGATTTATAATAAGACCATAAGATCATTATGGAACACAACATGAGTTGGAAGTACAGAGCATGTGAACGAGTTTATTCCCTTCAAAAACTGGTTTTATAATCATAAACTCTTATACATTAATAACACAATAAAAATACATTTCACATGCTTTTTAATATATGTAATAACTTTTATGGATGCTCTATTTCTTTACGCATATTAAAATATTATTTTAAAAAAATATTATAAAAAGCAGTGAATATTAATTAAATGCCCTCAAGTTATTTTTAATTGAAAAATTACAGCAATTTAATATACAATTATATTCAATATCCCTTTTAACGACGTAAATGCATACCATATTATATTGCCCAATTACTTTATCTAGGTGATATATTTAATATTATGTATCCATATGGAAATTTAACTTTGCTTTGCTTCATGTGGGTATTAATTATCACACCGTCTATGCATATGGGGGCGTGGTGATCTTGAACTCTTTTGTTATAGACTAGTTTGTCTTCTTCTCCAATAAAAATTAAAATATGCATATCTCCGTCCCTGGAAGCTGCAATAGCACGATCTCATACTGTCGCTAAAATGAATAATATATATAATTCTGTTATATTTTAGTGAACTGTACAATTGTGTACGTATATAATTATGTTAGACAAGTACTTATGGTTTATGTTTATGTCTTATGATGTAATTTGTAATATATCCAAGAACTGGAACTTATGTATTGGATCCAATAAACAAATCAAATTAAAACGTTTGTGCTGTTCCGAGGTGTAATGTATAAAACAATGTCTGAAATATTGATTTAACATTACGTAAATATTATATATCACAATCATTTACTTAAGCCGGAACCTGAAGTTATATTTAGAACATGATAAGGACGTGCTACAGAATTGAATATCTGCTTTTTCTCCATCAGAAGAGAGTTCAGAGACTTTAAAATAGCATGCAGATTTACAATTTAAAATCTGTACCATGCACGGAGACTATATAGATAGATAAAAGGTATGTTCGTAAATACACAATCAGAGAGAATCGATTATTTGTGATGAACCTTCTGTACATGGAACATAAGGTTCATCACAAAAAAAAAATCGATTCTTTCTGATAGTGTGTTTACGAACAGACCTAAAGTCTTCTCTCTTCTGAAAACTATTTAAAAAAAATGTGGATATTTTTAATTGTTGGAATACTTTTTTAGGGTCAACTGATAATCCAAAAACAACCCAAAGCTTTCTTTTCAACAAAATTTTGTTGACATGTGTAACGATTTAATTTGGTTTCCTAACATAATTCACTCCAATAATATATATTTAGCCAACCCTGTACATTGCACTATATACATAGCTGCTGCTTTCAACTTTATAAATAAACCCCAAAATTTTTATAAAATAAATATTATTAAATATTTACTACATACACCAAGGAAGTAAAAATATTAAAATATAAACATTGTAAAAAATAAGAAAAATAGAAAATACAAAAACTATAATTCTATTTATATTTATAATAGGCCTGTTCGTAAACCCTGCTCGGTGTACACTTTCTGCACCCGATCGACCTTATATCCCGTGTACATAAGGTCGATTGGGTGCAGAAAGTGTACACCGAGCAGGGTTTACGAACAGGCCTATTATATTATATAATTATATTTTTTGTCACGCAAGTAATAAAATATATTATTATTTTAAACTTGTCTCTAAATTTTAAAACAATGTTACTACATTCAAAAAGAAAAAATAAATAAATAAATAAAATGAAGTACAAAAAATAAAAATAAATAAAAGTAAAGCTGTAAGATTTATGTTGTGATATAGATAGATTACATACAGCTGCATTCGTTCTTTATCTTATAATAAAATCTACAAAAATCTACTTTTTGAAACGCCCTAAAAAAAGGTCAAATTTGTAATAGTTATAATTTTTATCTCTCTTTTTATTTGATCTATAAGATATTGTAGGAAACTTTTTATACTTTCAAATTTTAAACGCATTAAAGTGCATCAGTAAAATATAACATTCACTCAACTGAAATGACCGGATATTCTATATATATATAAAAAAATGTATGCTTTCAGTTTCTAATGCATTCAAAAATGCAGTTTCAACATGTTATTGCACTGAATTGAAATGATCGATGACATTCGAGTTTTTTTTTATATAGCTGACAAAGTAAAAATAAAAACCTTTGACGCAACGTAAAAAAAAAAAAAAAAAAAATGCAGCATAACAATAATAATTATGATCTAGAAATCTCTATAGTTCATGCCAAGGATCATGATTACAACATATTATGTTGTAGATGTTAAATCTCTTGTACAATATGTACAATTTAATTTCATAAAACTAATTAACTAATGCAGTTAATGTACAGTCGTCGCCTCGGAAAATTTCACCTTTAAACCTTGTTAATCACCATGCACCGTAAGAATAACACAGAGCATGGTGATTAACAAGACCGCAAGTGGGAAATTTTCCAAGGCGGCAAATGTACATGTACATTATGATTTATATATTGTATTTTCTAAAATTATTAATGATCTTTCAAAATATAGTTACCCCCTAGGAAACATATATATATATATAACTGCTCTGTGTGAAATGTAATTTGTCATAATTACGTAAAATTACTTCAAATGAAAATATATAATTATATTTTTAATTTTTTTTTATAAAATAACCCTCCAACAATACATTAATCATTTAAATTTTCAAATATAATAATTATAACTTTTACTGAAGCATATACATTATATTATATACATTTTTTAATTATATTTAAATTATTTAAAATCACATTTAAGATTTAATCAAAATAAAAGCTTTCAAATTTAATAAACAATTTATAAAAATCTATTACAACTATATAATTTATTAAAAACTATATCAAAACTTCATAAATATAGTTACAAAAATATCCTATAGTCAAAATTTTCATTTATCATTAATAAAAATTACAAAATACACATCAAAAAGAGTACAATGAACTTTTGTTCCAAGATTGTAGAAAACTTTCACTATAATGCCAACTAGTATGGCCGTGGCCTAAATTAAGTTCGCTGACTTTTAATGATGTAACACTGCATGACAAGTATACATAACAAAACATATACCATGATAGCATAATAATAATACTAGAGTACGAGAGATTTGCAATAAGAGAAATTAATTGGATATTTTAGAACAAGCCTTATCTAATTTATTTAAAAGTCAATGACCTCTTATTGTTATGGTTATACAACAAAAACATCTGGTACGAATTACATTGTGAAATTTCCGTAATTTAAAAAGTCTATAGAATAAATTTGTACAGTGTTGATGTTTTGATAATGTAAACAAAATTTAAATAAAAAAATATAAACTTAGTAGTTTGTGTTACTCTTTGTCATCTATTATATTTTATATGTAGCGTAAAGACTGGAAAACAATGAAGAATCTTGGCAAAACAAAATTATACTGTATAATATTATGTAAATATAACAATTAATTTTTATATAGGTTTATGTATTACCATCGTGTAATTACGAATAAAATTAACACTAATTAAAATAAAAAATATAAAGCTTTATTTGAATTTCATCAATATATTCTCATTATTTATAAAATAATTTTGCTAAAAGTGTACAATTTATATAATATACTAAATAATTCATATACAAGAAAATCAATATAGTTGTAACAGTAACACAGTGCCTCTTTAGTACACCTTTTGTTACATAATTTATAATAATAATAATAATTCATAGACATACATGCAGGTGTTGCTACGACATTTTATCGATTACATCAAAATCAGACAGGTGTTTCGATATTTTTACCTAGCTCTATTTAATAATTTAGTTCTGCTACCTTTATATTATATGCACCACCGAACTTCTATTATATGCATGCATTTAAAAAACTTGGATATAAATAATAATAAAAATAACAAGATTAGAGATACGTAAAAGGGGAAAATAACACGCCCTATGTTAAAAAAAAAAATCCCACACATGAAAATTATGAAAAAAATTTAAAATACTCTCCTCTACATCCCCTATCAGTAGCTAAAATATCATGCAGGTATACAAATTCGAGCTAGTTTTGGAGTTATAAATTTTTAAAGCTGACTTCTTTATCATGGAGAAATGGAACTTCCATGCTAAATAAGTCAACTTTAAAAAATCATAACTTAAAAACTAACTCGTATACCTGATATTTTAGCTACTGACAGGGGATGTAGAGGAGAACATTTTATTATTTTTTTTCCATAATTTTCATGTGCACATGTTTTTTTTTTTTTTTTTTTTTTTTTTTTTAATATTGGGCGCTTTACCTTACCCTTAAATAGGTTTTCTTACGAAAAAGTGCATATATAAATATGAGTTATATAAATAATCCTATACTAAATCAATACTATACTGATGTAATGTAATTATATATTTTATATACAATAAATTATAGTAAGCAATCATATTAGCCATGCATTAATAAGAAATTGCTAATTGCATCAATTTATTATATGTCTATAATGCGTAAAAGTTTTAAATCAATAAATAGCAATGAATAACAAATTATTAAACAAACTCTAACTCTACAGGGTATATACTTTAAATTTTGTGGAGCAGAGTTAAAACATGCAATTTAAATTCAATTAATTATACATTACAAAGCACACAACGTTATTACATTCTTTTGTTCTGTAGAGCTCGGAACAAAACCTTTACCAGATTTTCTGGTGCTTTTTAACTGAAAAAAGATGGAAGATTTGTAGTTTTAGGGAAAGAAGAAGGGCACAAAGTTTAGTTTGAATTTAACTTTATGCACCTCCCTAAGCTGTACGTCAATTAACATCTAAGTTAAAATATAAAATAAACAGATAAGAATACATAACGTGTTGTGTGGAATGTACTGTACACTGCGTTGAATAAAAAACAAACAAAATATTTCATCCTCTGGTATTTATATTATTTATTATAAAGATTTTTTAAAGAAGTTACTGAATAGTCTGAATAAAATAGAAAAAATTTACGAAGGAAGATAACCAGTATAGAGGACATAAAGAACCAAGAGATGGCGCTGACGTCTGAAAATTTTGCTCCTTGCATCGAGAATACGGCAATATCTATATCATGGGTAGAATCACAAAAATTATAAAATTTTTAGGAGAGAAATCACTTACGAAGTTGAAATATTTTTTTATATTTGTCCGAATGTATTTGACAACTAATTATGGTGTTGTCATTTCTGTATAATTATGCTGTGGCTGCTGACGGAGACCATTTACATGATTTTACATTGCAATGTTAATCATAAACAGCAATCCTTGCCACAGAGACGCACGTAGTTCCAGCAGTTACCACTAGGTTCGCACTAACTTTATGATGCCATATTTTCCATAAAAGTTAAAATAATTCTAGAAAATTTCATTCTAATTATATCACCTTGATATGAACACCATGGCACTTAACCTTCTGTTATACAACTATACACAGCAACTTTGTGACGAAGTGTTTCAGAAGGGTGTATATATAATGACCCGCATGCTACATTCACCCTGCGGGAGGTTAAGTTTCCTCTTTAAGCCATGAAAATTACACCAAAACTCCCGTAACTATAATAATGTATAATAAAACATACAGGAAAATAACTATTTTATACACATTTATTATGTGTATAAAATGTAATTATATAATTAAAATATGACATAAATTTATATATAGTGACTATTTAATTATACTTTTACTGTACAGTGCCTATGAAAGAGATAATAAAATAAATTTCATTAATTAAATTAATAATCTTTATTTTATATATTACACCTCCATGTTTATTAAATTTATAATTAAATAGTTATAATATTTTACCCATTGTTCATAACAAAAGAAAATAAATTATTTTAATATTTTATTTAATTATTTATATAAGTTTATTTCTCCATCAATTAACTCAACTTTTTACAATATCATATAATACTTTATGTGGCTCTTTAGTAGATCTTATCACTACCTTAATTATCATTGTTGTACAAAATCAAATAAGGGTAAGGTAACGCCACCAATGTTAAAAAAAAAATCCCTCACACAAAAATTCTGAAAAAAATTTAAAATGTTCTCCTCTACACCCCCCTTATCAGTAGCTAAAATATCAGGTATACAAATTTGATCTAGTTTTTGAGTTATGAATTTTTAAAATTGACTACTTTAACATGGAGAAATGGAAATCCCATGTTAAATTAGTCAACTTTAAAAATTCATAACTCAAAAACTAGATCGAATTTGTATACTTGATATTTTAGCTACTGATAGGGGGTGTAGAGGAGAGAATTTTAAATTTTTTTCAGAATTTTTGTGTGAGGGATTTTTTTTTAACATTGTGATGGCGTTACCTTACCCTTAACTTTTTTTTTATATGTGCGTAAGTGCGCAAACCACACGTATAAGATTAAAAGTAAAACCTTATTAAAATATAATATCAAAATTATTATTTGATCCAAGACAAGATATAAATTAAATATATATTTTTTTTACAAACGTAAACATGCATGCTTTTTTTTTTACTCCGTTTGAAGAAATAATTTTTATTTACAGCGCTAATTACTTTACTATACTACAAAAGATTGTATCACATAATAAATAAATGCACATTACATGTATATAAAACACTTTACATCCGACTATCGTTGTATCGTTGTCATGTATTTTGTATACGTGCAACTCTAAACGTTCTATCTGTGGTGTGCAATAGATTAAAAATAGACTAAAAAGCATGTTGTCTTTTTGTAAGGCAAAGATAGTGTTTTTTTATGCTTAATTATATATATCTAATACCTCTATTCTTTAGTTGATTTTGAGCATTTAAAAGCATTGCATAATATAATATATTATATACTTTTTTACTATTCAAATTTATTATTATTATTACAATATTGCATAACTTTCCCAAGGTTTTTGCTCAATTGCCTTTCTCGTTTTCAAAATTATTATGAAAACCCTTAATTATTTAATTTAATACTATATAATTATTTTTTTACTTTTTTTTCATCAATTTTAGCATTATAAAGACGGATTCACATGGCGATTTCCAGCCTGCGACGCGAAGCGAATAATGCGCACTTGCTGTAACAACCATTGGCGGCCATATTTGACGATTAAAAAAAGAGCATCGTAACGCGATATTCACCGTCGCAATGGCGAATTCGCTTCCGCATAGCTTGTGTGACAAAATCGCGTCGCATTGCCGTTGTCGCCATCTGAATCGGCCTTTAAAAGTTTAAAATACGTATCCCCCTCTACCCAGCACGAGTTTCCTTTTACACCTGGTAAAAACAACAATAACACTCTCTAATAAACAAATAATAAAAGAACAACGAAATGCGCCACACCCACTTTTTCAAATGACCTGTCTTTGTTCAAGTGCAAATGTAAACAACTTCATTGTGGAGAGTTTAACACAGTGTCATGTGATACTACAATCATGTATTATATTTCTTTATTATGACACCAAAGACAAACGAGAATACATCAGATTGATACTAAGTGATTGTGTAATGTTAACATGGGTATACGTGCGTTTTGTAACGAACCTATATCAAGAGCTGCATGTCTTTTTTCATGTTATCTTCGACCAAAATGTTGAAAGTCTTGGGGTCAGACATGTCAAAATTATCAACGAACAGCATAATTACCATAATTAATGTACAAATGAAAAATAATAACTTCGACTCGTTGCTATAATTAGTTGTAAAATGTCAAAATTTTGCATATATATGTATAATAAATAAATAAATAAGTAGATAGATAACTAAATAAATAATAAAAGTCTTTTAATAGATGAATGAAAATGGGACCTGCAGTTTAAAGGTGGATTTTCATGGGCGATATCCAGCCTGCGACGCGACGCGAATAAAGCGCACTTGCTGTAACATCCATTAGCGGCCATGTTTGGCGATTAAAAGAAAAAGAGCATCGTAATTAACGCGATTACCGGCGAATTCGCCGTCGCATACGATTTCCCAGCTTTTACGTCAAATCGCGCAGCGTCGTCGTTGCCGCCCATGAAAATCCACCTTAAAGGCCCATTTCCATGGAGCGTGGAAAGCGATTAACTCTATGGGAAAGCGAGGCTTGACGCGGCGAGAAAGGCGCACTTGCTTCAATGTCATATGGCGGCCATGTTGGCGTGGAAAAATCGCTTTCCCGCAGCGATTAAATCACGCCGCCATATGACATTGAAGCAAGTGCGCCTTTCTCGCCGCGTCAAGCCTCGCTTTACATACACACTCCATGGAATGGAAATGCCCCTTTAGACCTACATTAATGACATCACAGAATTCCAGCTCCAGAAACGTTCAAAATTTTGTATTATAATCTATGCTACCTAATTTGAAGCTACCTATTTTGAAGAGTGTAATACGGGTATCAAAATAACTAAATCAAAAAGTGCAATTAATAATTATAATCATCATCATCACTCATCAGTCTTGCCTAACTAAAGTCTTAATAGAAAAAATAGAGCTTCTTACATTTATGTTACATTTTTATAACTTAAGTAATTGACAATTTCCATTAAGCTAACTAGTTAATTATTTCTCATTTAGTGAAAGAGTTGTACGAGTGCTGAAACATTGAAGGTTGAAAAAATCTAGTAGTTCTTTCATGCGCGTCAAATTTTTTTGTTAAATGTATTCAGGAAACATTAAAAAAAGAAAAAAAATTGTTTACAAACTAAAAATAAAAACTAATAATTATAATAAATAGTTGAAAATATTGGATTTTGTCCAAACACTCTGATGTGGTTCAGATGATATTCAAGGGTATGGCAAGTTCAATTTTTATTAACCACAATTAATTTTAAACTATTTATCATGGAGGAATATCCATGCTATTTATATTCTGATTAGCTAAAGCCAAGATTTTTAAGTTTTTTTTTTTTATCAAGATTTTGGTTGAAGCTATTTATTTTGTAGCAAATAAAAAGTAAAAATAGTAGCAATTTCGAATAGCAAATAAGTTGTAATTCTTGCACGCGTGGCTTAATTATGGGGGTGCATGACTTATTAATTTTTTGGGCATATCCATGCATGCAACTGTACAGTACGTATTATGTATACACATCACATAAATACATACCAGATCCACAGAATACGTATACTTAATTAATATTATAGTAAAATTATATTACAGTAAAAATGTGGCACACAGAAACTTTTCTAGAATAGAATTTTATGATTGAAAACATCACCTTATTTATTTTCACTATAACCGGGTTCTAAAACAGTCACCTTGCATGCTGTCAGGTCATTATATAAATAACTTAAAATAACAATTAAGTATATAAAGCTCATTTTAGTATCCCTTAACTATATGAAAACGACTTCAAACAAATCTTTACCAACCTTAGTTTAGTAATACTTAAAATATCAGAGCTTCAATTCTAGTTATGGTCTATTTTCCTATTCTTTTAATATTAAAAGACAGTGTTAATGTTATATTGCATTGAATATAATGCTGCATTTTATGTGAACGTGCCAGTAGAAACGCACACACGCAACTGTTTTCTACGCATGCGTTAAATATAACAAAACATAAGGTTTAAAATCCAATAGTTTAACATAAAAAAATATACTTAAGGTAGCTTGTGTCATAAAATTGTTATATAAACAATAGTATCACAAAATGAAGACAAAAAACTTAAATTAAAAGATAAAATATAGATTATAAAAGTATAGGTACAATGCTTGGAGTATTTCTCATCATGATAATTAATTTATACAATTATAATTAAATATAATTAATGTATAATTATACATAATTTTATACACTTATCAACAATAGTATCATCTTGACCATGTAACCTTTTTTTACTATAACAATTAAAAATTGACCAACAATAGATAATTTTTCTATCATGCTATAATTAAAATCTAATTTGCCTTGATAAATTAGTGACTTAACTTTTTAAAAAGGTTCCATATTACATAATATTTAATTACCCAGAAAAAAATATAACCTTATTCCATTTAAAAATGAGAAGAAGGTTCATTGAACTTTCGTATTTATTACTTAACAAGTAAAGTTTTTAAAAATATATTTCGACAACATTCGATTGTGAATAACAATAGATGTTATTTTCCCCGCGTGGTAAAAAAAAAAAAAAAAAAAAAAAAGGCACAGCACGCGTGTTTAGTTCAGAGGTGGTCTAGAAATAAACCACAGCGTTTCGTTTTTGTAACATCGCACGAGGAGAAAATTTTCACGTCAACTAAACGAGTGAATGATCCTAATTAATTAATACATTTGTGTTGTTTCTTTCTTTATTTATTTTATTTTTTTTTACGTGAATTAACATGCTATCCTGTATAACAATTAACCATGTAGTTGTTTGAAATAAATAAATAAATAAATAAACAATTGGGGGCATACATGACCAAAATGTGTCAATTTCCCCAAAACACCAACCAATCAATCAATAAAATAAATAATAAATATTTGTTAACAAATAATTATTAATAAATAATTATATCATGCAGAACAACGCAGTTTATAAATATAAAAGGCACGCGGATCAATTTAATATTTAATTAAATAAAGTGTTGTATTATATAAAAAAAAATCAATCTTACTGACTCAATTAATACTATTGACTCACACTTCAAATAACACGCCACACGTATCTTTATCAATTTTCAAGTAAACCCACTAATCTAATCTTTTGTAAAAACAAAATATTTGCGTTGAAAGCGAAATATATAAATATATACTATCGCAACTAATCTATAAATAAATACTAATAAAGTATATGAAATACGATATCTTCATATCTTACAATGTCAATTCAATGACAATGTACTGTACTGCGTTAATTCTGTAAGATCTTGAGTGGGGGTATAGAGGAAAGAGGAACTTGAATATAGACTATTTAAAAAAACAGGCGCACATGCATACACCTGTATGTCAGTATGTACTATTATAGTTGCAAATGATGTACATAATACGGGCAATGATTGCTAGCTTGTTTACAGAGTCCAAGTCAATACAAATAAATAAATAAATAAATAAATAAATAAATAAATAAATAAATAAATAAATAAATAAATAAATAAATAAATAAATAAATAAATAAATATAAGACGCACTTTGTGGATTTAGCTCAAAAATTTCTGAACATGGGTTGCCAATATTTACCTTAAAAATTAATTAAACTGGACCAATACACACCAGATAGGCAGAGATTTAGGAAAATATAAGAATTTTAACTGATAACAAGACATCTACATGGGTACTTAAACATGTTAATAGACTCAAGGAGAAAGCAAATAAAATGTTTAATTTTTGTGAAATTTTTTTACATATAATTTTGTGAGTTTTGTGTTAAAAAAATATTGACACTTTGAATTTACAAGTATATATTATGCACAGCTTTCACTGCATTATAGTAAAAATTAATATAAATGAAATATTATACTCAGCAGGCAAACTGTCAAATCAAGAATCAATGTTAAAGTTATTGTTAGAAAAAATCAAAAAGGTCACTTAGAATATTATTACTATCCTTATAAAAAATTATCAACCCCTGTATAGGAATAATGGATTACAAAAGCAAAATGCCTTTTTATATAATAATATTATAGGGGCTTATCTCAGAGAACATGACAGATTTTAGAAAAAAAAAACAGTATCAAAATTTTAGTACTTTCTCTATTTCTATACTGATATGCTAATTTTTATGTGCGTGAATAGTCCCTTATGTTATATATAAAAAAAGGGTTATATTACTAAGCGAACCAGCATATTATTATAATAAAAAGATGAGATAAAACAAAAGAGTGGAACGTGAGTTAGAGGAGTCACCGTGGTGTATTTACTAAAGTGACCTTGGTCGTATCATATAATAATAATCTACAACACACTCAGCTGTGAAGACGAACTCAGACCGGCAGGCGGCTGTTGCTATGCGGAGCCGGGTAACCATCATTAAAGTCCATATTTATATGCTTATAAGAGAAAAGTTGAGCTTTACTGCCAACTTGTTGCTATAGGAAACGAGATATGATCGTAGCATAGAGAGATTGACAGTATTATAAGGTCTATTTTTATATGCTTATAAGAGGAAATATGAGCTTTATTGTAAACTTGTTGCTATGGTAACGAGATAATTATAGTCGTAGCATAGATAGATTAACGGTATATTAAGGTCTATTTTTATATGCTTAGAATAGAAAATTTGAGCTTTACTGCAAACTTGTTGCTATAGGAAACGAGATATGATCGTAGCATAGATAGATTGACAGTACTTTAAGTTCTATTTTCATATGCTAAGAAGACAATTATGAGCCATATTGTCATTTGTTGCTATGGGTAACAAGATATGATCGTAGCATAGATAGATTAATGCTGATGTAAAGACTAAATTTATATGCTTGCAAAGAGTAATGTGAGCTCTATTGCAAATCTTGTGATGCAGAGTATGCAGTGCCAGAGTTTGGATAGTTTGATATTTTAGAAATACGAGCTTTGGTTTTTATCCGGGAGAGCTTCTAGGTAAATTTATGTTACAGTATGGTTTATTTTTATATATTAAAAACAGAAAAAATGAGCTTTATTGCAACCTTTGTAACCATACATGAGGGACGTGATATGATCACTGCAACATATAAAATGTTTGTTTATATGGTCTAAATTTATGTATTTTACCTTCGAAAAATGAACTTTATTGCAGCAAACGTACCAAATGAGTGTTGATACTTATAACAGGCTATTTTTGTACACAGTTGGAGATAAAAAGGAAATTTATGTTTTTTTGATAATGTTCGCTTCAGACGAGTCAAGAAAGACTAAAAATAATATTATAAAAATACAAAATACATGTGCAGTTTTCTCAGCTTCAACTGCAAGCCTTGATGGCATCAATAAATATACATGTTATTCTATAATTAATAATTATTGTATAGGAGATTGGTTTGATTATGATTGATAAGTTGTTTAATAGAAAAACGAACTATATTACATTTTTAAATGAAACAACAATTTTTTTATTTTATTTTATCTATTAAAAAATTTTAATGCGTCTGATGTAAATGGAATAATATATTATCATATGAACTATAAGTTAAATAAAATTCTACACTCCTCGACTCTGAAAAGTTCTCTTCTGGGCAGCCTTTTTGATCACCATGCCGTGTGTTACATTTACGGGTCATGGTGATTAGGCTGCAGAAGAGAACTTTTCAGAGTCGAGGAGTGTACATATTTTATAAGTCATGACTGAGTATTAAAATAATTTTTTAAAACTGTGTCACATTTAAACTTTGGGTGAATATTGATAAGAAAAACACGCGCGATCAATTTTATTTGATATATGAAGAAAAAAAAAGGGGGTTATCGGGTATATACAGAATCAACAAAGAAGTTAAAAAAATGGGAGAGTTTTGATTAGATTCACAGACTTAGACAAGTCTGGTAGAAAGCAGTTAGAACCGGTTTTCAATTTACATTTTAATTTATAATAAATGTCATAATTGTCACTGCACACTTTTCACACTCATAAATTATAATTGTTTTTTTGGCACTGTCTCAATTTCTATAACGGTGTCTACACTATCTAAATTGAACTTTCAGCAATATGTTAATCGAATAAAAAATGATATACAGTATTAAAACATACAGCACCTATTTTTAAAATTTAAATAATTACAATACAAAAAAAATATAAAGTTTAAAACTTGATGAACTGTGTCAAACAGATTTCTTTATAAGGAAAAAATTAATTAAAAAATCGGGACAGCCCCTGCGACAGGCGCAGTTCCACAATCAAATTTTTGAGGGGGCTGTCTCCATAAGACCACAATGTTAGAAAAATTGGAGTGGAGGAAATGTCTATATTGCCCATGTTAAATAACAAAATTTCGGGGGGGGGGGGCGCCTAGATGCGCGCCTACCCCTGCCTGATTTAAGGGTAAGATAACACGAAACAGCTGATCGACGTAGTCCCATTTGATTAACATGTAAACCTTAGCAACCTCAAAAAATTCTGATTTTTTATAGAGACAGTCCTTAGCACCAAGAAGTTTCAGAAAAAATTTCAAACCAATCAGATTTATTTAAATTAATTTTTTAGTTTAGCTTTCCATGAGAAAGCCTTAAACTGAAAACTTAAAAACTTAATTTAAAAATCAGCCCGTCCGATTGTTTTTAAAAATTTCCTGAAACTTCTTGGTGCTAAGGACCGTCTCTAAAAAAAAATCAGAAGTATAATGAGGTTGCTAAGGTTTACATGATAATCAAATGGGACTACAAAATCAGCTGTTTCGTGTTACCTTACTCCAAGAGACATTAAGATTTGCATGCATAATATATATTTACAATTTTAATTAACTTTTCACTTCAATTAAACTTTTCAACTCCATGCATCCAGATTGCGACTTAAAATGTACCGTGCAATTACATCTGGATGGATCTCATCATATGATACACCTAATTACTTCATGTACTGCAACACGCATACGATATGAACAAACCACGGAGTGTGGTTGACAAAACCTCAGCTCACGTGTATATATATAATCCTATGTGGTCGAGACATTTAAATCCAATTTACATAAGAACACGTGACGAGTCTTTGTTTTTTTTTTCTTATTTATTACGTAACAACGTGCAAAAACGCGAAATGTAAACAAAAGAGGAAGTAATTTGAATAACATAACGTTGAACATCAATCTTTTGCATTGGTGACAGATCTGATTGTGAATGAAAATAGAATCTAAATTCTCAAGGGCCGGACTGGCTACTTTCGCTTTTCTGCATTTTGTTTTTATTTTATATACTATATACGATCGAATTAATTTGCTATACACTTGGGCTGTTCGTTATTTGAAGGGTGCTGCATGGGGAGTAGAAGACCCTTAGCATAACTCAAAAAGAAGGCTGCGAGGGTTTACCCCCTCCTCTTATGGGTGAGATTTTTAATTACGAAAGGATTATCTATAGAATCAAAGTTTATCACTGTATATAGAAGCTTCAAGTCAGTGCGCATCGCGATGCTCATTTGTGTAGCCAATATATTATATGGTGTAGCTAAGGTTTATCTTGCACTCGAAAATGATTTTTTTTAAACTTTTCTCGATTAACGTAAAAAAAAAAAAAAAAATACACTGTATAGTTTTCGGTTTGGATTGAAGTTCCGTAAGGAATTTCCTTAAAAAATCTTCTTAAAGTGAAAAAGCGAATTCACGTATTTTCATAATATACAGGTTTTGGATTGGAAGGTGGGAACACATTTATATGCATGGTGTCATTAGCGTCCGCGCTTTTCTTTCTTCCGAATTGATCGAGACAATTGATCGAGAAAGCAAAGGTATTTATACTTAATATATAATAATATAAAATACAGTGTATACCCCCTTTCATCCCCTCTTTCTCTTCGCAAAATGTGTCAACCATGAATGTGTTTTTACGGCCAATCCAACTCTGGTTTGAACCTTTCAAGAAGATTGCAAAAAATCATCGTGCGATGCGACGTAATAAAAACATGTCAGTCAAAAAGAAAGGAAGTAATTTTAATATTCATCGTTTATCTTCAGTGACAAATTTACATCAGCTTAGAGAATCGTCCGCACGTGGACAAATTATAAGGGGGAGGGGCTCATTTGTTTACTACCTGTCAAAATTATTATGATATTCTGAATTTTGTTCCAACATGTAGGGTATATACATTTATATAGCCATGCAGGTATAACAGAATTATTTTAATGTATATTGTATTATTTTTATACCAACAAAAATTATTATAAAACAATTAGGAACATTCGCAAAGCACTTTAACCCCCACTTTGGCCTCAATTTTTATCCCTTGCACTAAACCAAACCAGGGGCTAACCATGTTTAGCCAATGGTTTAGCACCATGCAGGGATAAAAATCGAGGCCAAAGAGTGCATTGCTCGCATTATGTTCGCATCTTTTTTCATAATAATTGGGTACAGTATATAATATATAATATACTACACTGCAATGTTACTTATATACTAATTACTCACTATATCACGAAAAAAAAAAACTTTTGAAACCCTAATTTGAGTATTTCGTGGGAATCTTCCGGAACGAGGGCGGTACGGCTTGGCAATCCATCCCGGCTGAGTGACTGAGGGAAACGTGGAAACCTAGTCAGGATGGACGCTAGAATAGAATGAAGTCTCTATGGCAACTCTCACAAACAGACTGTCCCCGTTATAATATATCAAGTTGCATAGAGTGCATAAAAAAAGTTGCATTCTCCATGTCAGCTTGTATAGATGATAAACGTATCATGAAAACAAAAAAACTGTTATACTCATTTCCTTCCGATGCATGCAGATATATAAACACATAAAAATACATGTTTATATTATATAAAGCATCAAAGGATATCAGTGTCTGATGTACAGGATTCAATGAACATTGTTTGCAAACAAAAAATAAAATAAATAAATAAATAAGTAAATAAATAAACATCATCACATTATAAATTTTATAATGTACTTGTAGTCAAAATACCTTTCTCTCCATTACTATATGTAGATTAACTTTTTTAATCATTTCTTGGAAATGAAATTCGCCGGTGAGGAAAGAGAAAATTAAAAAGGATTTAATAAGATTAAAAAGACTTGAAGGTATGTTAACATTTCCTTTGTTTAAAAAATTGTTCTTAAAATTTTATTACGAGGAAAATGGTATTTAAAAAAAAAAAAAAAAAAAAAAAAAAAAAAAAAAAAAAAACTTGAAATATTAGCATTTTTTTAAGGAACCAATTAAAATGTATGTCTTGAATTTTTTCTGTAAGTAATAAAATAAGGGTAGTTTTCAATATACCCTCTTATGGTGGCATTGCATACATTTATATAAGTTAAGTACAGTACCTAACTTTAATGGATAGGGACACTTGAAATAATTAAAAACCAAATTCTAATTAAATAAAATTATACTTCACAAACAAGAATTTTTCATGTTAAATTTGAGTAAATTTTCCCCTTATAAAATAAAATATCAAAGAAACACATAAATTCATAAAACTCAACTAAATCGATAAAACATCTTACGAAATAAAATTAGTCTTGTATAAATAGAACATTTTTTAAACATGGGGAGAAAAAGGCAGGAATTTGTTCGTCTCAACACTTTCTAGAGTTTTCGCTGAGGAGATAGACATAAAACAGGCAGCCAGGTTATATTATGTTCACGAGGTTATATTATAAACGTATTTCGTGTAAACTAATTTAGACCAATAAGCCATACTGTACCAGTCAAGTTCAAGCAAGCATAATATATTGAGGAAAAGGCAGAAGCACTCAAGGACTATATCCCAGTATATATATAGTCCTCGACAAGCACTGTGTTTAAAAGGAATATAAGTAAAAATAAATGAATAAATAAATACATAAATAAATATACCAATTAAGTTTCTGAATTTGACAAACAACTCCCTGGTTTTGGTTGTAATATAATTAAGGTATATGCCACTGAATAGGTATATGGCACACAACATTATTAATTAACGCAAGGTGTACTTTTAAACATTTTGCCATCTCAATGGATTAGCTATAATGCCTTTTATAAAAAATATTATGTTATATATACGTTTTTTCTTTCTTTGGTTGGTTGGTATTTTGAGGCAATTGACACATTTTGGTCATGTATGCCCCCCTTTTTTTTTATTTTTTCTTTCTTTATTTTAGACATCTACACGCAACTAAAATTACATTAACATATTACTTTAGATAGAAATATGAACCTTCCGTACAGTACACATATCATTCTACATATAAAAAGTCATGTAACGAGAAGAACATTCGCGAACAAAACAAGTGCCCCCTTCTATCTTCTATATATTGAAAAGATCCACGTCAATACAGTAGATTTTTAATGCTTTCCTACTGGATTTTCGACTTTATGATCATAGAAAACTGAGGATATATAGATGTTGAGACTAATCGATTCTCGACGTTGCCAACAGCTTTAAAATATCCCGACCGGCAAGCAGCATACATGAATATGCTCTTGAACTTGAAATTTCTAATAATACCCATAACTATATAAAATGTTAATTATTCTCACCGAAAGTCGATGAAAAATGCTTACGATAAACCTCTATCTACGCTTTTTGAAATGTGGTGACTGAAATTTTGGATTTATGGTATTTAATTTTAATATTAACTAGTGCCAGTTTTATTTTAAATTATGTTCTCAATTTGTATAACTATGGGCATAAAGTTGAAAATGTAAAAGGATTTTTTAATTTTTTTATTGTTCTCTTGAAAGTATAAGGCATATACGATTATATTCAAATAAAGATTTTTTGTTTTTTTACCTTGTGATAACACGAATATTCCTGATCTATTTTTTCGAGGACATTTTCAAGAAGTCTATTGATGCATTATGAACTAATTTTTGGGGATATCTAGACTGACAAATAAGCGCATTCCCTTTTCCCATACCTTAAACAAAATGCAACTTCAATTCCAGCAAATTATGTAGAAGTAGAGCGTTTTATTTATCTATTTATTCATTGTACATAGTTTCTAGGACTGATGCTATTTAGGGAATTAAAAAAATCCCTCTTTAGACATAGAATTTGACATAAGTTCTGTTCGTAAAAATACACCATCAGAAAGAATCGATTATTTTTTATGAACCTTATGTTCCATGTACAGAAGGTTCATTACAAATAATCGATTCTTTCTGATTGTGTATTTACGAACAGACCTATAGTTTATGAAATTGTTTGTTTTTTGAATACATGGAACTATAATATATTATTTTGTATACATGGTAAGTTGAAATACATAAATAATTGGATACCCAAGGCTCTATAGCGTTTTTGTGCTTTATTATATTATATTTTATAAACTTGTTTATCATAATATGATATACAGACCGTCAAATAACCGGTGTAGAGTAAAATATGATATGACAAAATCTCGTCATGTGTATATTAAAAGAAGGCCTATAAACGTTGTTAAAATAAAGTGCGTAATTTAAAAACCTAAAACGGAAAGCGACAAAATTTTATCATGGAACAAAAGAGAAATAATATAGTGCGTAGTAGAATTTTTTTAAAACAGGAACCACTAGCCAATAGAACTACTAAATGGATAATAAAACAAAACAAGTTTTAAAACTATATAGAATAGAATTACTACCGTGATGAAAATATAAACTAGTGCTTCTATTATGTAACTTCTGCTTCTTTACAGTATTAAGAATAAGGCTATTAAAATTGTTCTTTCTCCATATTCGATTTTTTTTAATTAATTTACATTCTTTTCAAGCCGGAAACATTTTGCATGGTTGTTGTCACTGAGTTATTTTGATTTGTTGATTAAAATTGTATAATTATGATAGTAAATAACTATTTTAATCAAAGTTTAATTTTCCCCCATGCATTATTCCTAGTTTCATAAAAAAAAAATATATAGTAAAACGATCCAACTTAAAAAACACAAAAATAAAAACGTGTTTGCTGTAAAATTTATTCTTTTTCAATATCAAAAATCTTTTTTGCGTACTTTTTTTATTGTATACGAATCTACGTCGCCAAAATAAGAAGTTTCAATAAATAATACATTAAAAAATTCAAATAAAATCTACCGGTATCTAATATAAATGCGTATAAATATTACTTTCTTATCAAACATTTTTTTTTATATTCATTATCTCATTGATAAAAAAAAATTACGTACATGAAAATTATTTTATTATAAACACGAGCGAGTGGAAAATTTTTGGCAGAATGAAACTGCGTAGTATATTTCGTCAAATCGGCAACTGCGCAGTAGAAGGCCCAAGCCGGTGGTAAAGAGAGGGAAAGGAGAGAGAGAGAGAGAGGGAAGCAGGCAAGCGTCCTTCTTGCCTCACCCTCACTCGTAGCCTGCCCTAAACGAGTCTTTTTTAGTCTACCCCAGCAGCACATACAGTATTCGATCCATCCAAAATAGCAAGCAGTAGTGACAAAAATCTAGAGCCTACGTAACTCTATTAAATTTGAGTAAGGTCAATGTTAAATTACGTAAAATATTGTTACTTGTATAATAATTTAATGTTGTGTTATATTAAATAGTACGTGGTTATATTTTTAGATTGAGGGTATTTTTAAGTTTGTTATTTAATAATATAGATTTGAAAGGAATGATTAAATTTTTCATCGTTGCGGAAATAATATTTCCGAAATAAATATTAGGCTATAGAAAACACGGGATGTAAATTTTTTTTAATACATGAGATTTACAAAACAATTTCGAAAAAAATAAACTTATTTAATATAACATATTGGCCATCATAATAAAGAACTAAAAAAGTACTCGAATACTCGGGATAAAAATTGTGCATTTCCCTATTGACACACAAGTCATAATTATTTATGAATCACGGACCAAATACCCCCGGACGAAATACCCCCGGACCAAATATCCCCGCCCGGACCGGACGAAATACCCCCGGACGAAATACTCCCGGACGAAATATCCCCGGACGAAATACTCCCGGACGAAATACCCCCTTGTAAGTGGAGAGGGGCGGGTGACCGACGCGGGAGGGGAAGTTGGCTTATTTATAAAGTCTGTTTTTCTGTCGTTTGTCTGACCACGCGCGTCGTATTAAAGAAGGATGTTAGTAACGCCATTTTTCACAACAAATATAATATATATTATGTAATATTCAAAGTATATTTATAGTTAATGCCGTATCAAGATCTCAAATTGCGTCTTTAATTTTATTATACCAACACATACTCAAAATTGTGCCGCAAACAAACGATTTTTGTATATGCTATAATATGCTTAATTTGATTGTGCGGCAATTATAAATTGTCTCAGCATTTTGCAGCAAGATTTTGAAGGTTTTTAAACGATTTTAGATTTTTAAACCTAGGTGTGCCCCTAGCGATTTGAGCAAAGCCCGAAATTAACAAATATTTCGGGCTTCGCTCATTTAAATTTGAACATTTCTAGAAGAGCTCAAATCGAAAAAAGCAATCCACGACGAGAAGTTTTATATCGGGCTTTGCTCATTTAAATTTGATCATTTCTAGAAGTGCTAAAATCGGAAAAAGCGAACCCCGACGAGAAGTTTTATTTCGGGGTTTGCTCATTTAAATTTGCTCATTTCTAAAAGTGCCCAACTCGAAAAAAGCAACCCCGACGGGAATTTTTATTTCGGGCTTTGCTCACTGTTTTGATCATTTCTAGAAGTGCTCAAAGCAAAATGAAAAATAATATTTGGAAATTGTGCCGTATTATATAGCAATAAATAATAAAATAATGTAAATTTAATTATATTTTAATTATATATCACTTTTTTAATTTATTAATTAAAATACAAATTTAACATTAATAGCGTGTAAAGTATTTTTTTTTTATTAAAACATTTATTTCTGTATTTATCAAGTCAAATTGAAAGAAATTAACACGATTTTTTCACACTGAGAGACACTTTTAATTTTTTTATAATTAAAGGGTATGATTAAAATTTATATACTCTAGCAATGAATTCCAGGTTGCAGATGAACAATTTCTAAGTTCAGACGACGTACCATGCACTCATGACAAAGAAAAGGGTGTCTCAGATCAGCAGCAGCATTAGCAAATTCAAAGCAAAGTTTTGTGTTTTGCAACTACAAGAAAGGTTGTCAATCTAAAACATATATGTTGTGCAAAGAAAAAATTTAGATGAAATTTAAAATGCCATGATAGTAATCCATGCAAAAATAAGTCAAGTTCAGGTAATAATAAGATCAGGTAATATTTATTTATTTATTTATTTATTTATTTATTTATTTATTTATTTATTTATTTTAAATTAGTAGGTTTGGTACTATCTTGAGGAGCTCTTTGCTCCTTAGCAAGTTCTGTAAATGAAGTTAAAACGATTTTATAATATATCAGCTGTAAAAAATTTATTTAAATTAACTAACATACAATAAATATTAACATAAAAAATGTGACAAAATCGTATTTTTCAGTATGACTTGAATAAAACAGAAAGAAATATTTTAATAAAAAAATAATATACACGCTAATGCTAAATTTGTATTTCTTTACTTAATTAAAAAGGTGATGTATGTAATTAAAATATTATTAAATTCAAAATATTTTATTGCTTTAATTATTTATTACAAATTATTACTATAATACGGCACAATTTCCAATTATTATTTTTCACTTTGCTTTGAGCACTTCTAGAAATGATCAAAACAGTGAGCAAATTAAGCCCGAAATAAAACTTCTCGTCAGGGTTTGTATTTTTCGAGTTGAGCACTTCTAGAAATGATCAAATTTAAATGAGCAAACCCCGAAATGAAACTTCACGTCGGGGTTTGCTTTTTCCGATTTGAGCACTTCTAGAAATGGTCAAATTTAATTGAATAAATTTAAGCCCGAAATAAAACTTCTCGTCGGGGTTTGCTTTTTTCGATTTGAGCACTTCTAGAAATGTTCAAATTTATATGAGCAAAAAGCCCAAAATATTTGTTAATTTCGGGCTTTGCTCAAATCGCTAGGGGCACACCTAGATGTGCGCATTGAATTCGGGCTTTGGTGCCAAATTATATAAATATAGAAAAGGAAGGAATAAATAAGGAAATAAATAGAACAACTTTAAGTAAATTAAGTTTCTTCAGGAGGGGTATACACATGCGTTACGTTAAGTGTTCATGGCACCTATAGCACCAGAGGACCAGAAACAATAAAAAATATTGCATTTTTATACCTATCCCAATCGAATCAGAATTAAAAAATTACACAAAAAAAATTTACTTATATATTTTTTTAAGTTAAAAAATTATATAGGGACGATTTTGAAAATTTTTAGTTTAAAAAAAAAATCTAAAAAAAATGCAATAAACACTAATAATTAACATGCATAAAATGTATCGTATCAAAATATATTACACATTAATTTTAATTCGATATGAATAATATGATAAATTAATGCATGATGTGTTGGCCTAACGTTACTAACTTCCTTCTTTAATACGACGCGCGTGACATCAGACAAACGACAGAAAAACAGACTTTATAAATTTTAGCACTTCTAGAAATTTAAATGAGCAAAGCCCGATATAAAACTTCTCGTCGTGGATTGCTTTTTTCGATTTGAGCACTTCTAGAAATGTTCAAATTTAAATGAGCAAAGCCCGAAATATTTGTTAATTTCGGGCTTTGCTCAAATCGCTAGGGGCACACCTAGGTTTAAAAATCTAAAATCGTTTAAAAACCTTCAAAATCTTGCTGCAAAATGCTGAGACAATTTATAATTGCCGCACAATCAAATTAAGCATAGCATATACAAAAATCGTTTGTTTGCGGCACAATTTTGAGTATGTGTTGGTATAATAAAATTAAAGACGCAATTTGAGATCTTGATACGGCATTAACTATAAATATACTTTGAATATTACATAATATATATTATATTTGTTGTGAAAAATGGCGTTACTAACTTCCTTCTTTAATACGACGCGCGTGACGTCAGACAAACGACAGAAAAACAGACTTTATAAATAAAGTCAACTTCCCCTCCCGCGTCGGTCACCCGCCCCTCTCCACTTACAAGGGGGTATTTCGTCCGGGAGTATTTCGTCCGGGGATATTTCGTCCGGGAGTATTTCGTCCGGGGGTATTTCGTCCGGTCCGGGCGGGGATATTTGGTCCGGGGGTATTTCGTCCGGGGGTATTTGGTCCGCTTACCCATAATTATATGCCGGTATTTATTATAATACAGTATTTTATATGGTACTGCATATTCTTCTCGAGTTCTGTATAAATATTTTATAAAATAACGAAATAAAGAGGCGTTATATAGAAGAAAAGAATAAAAAAGAAAATAATTGAAATTTTATAACATTAATCGGCTTAAATGATTTGTTTTGTCAATATTTTTGCAGAAGGTAAATGAAATTTTGTCATCTATACAAAGACTTTCTTTGATGAAAAAGCTTTCTATCTTTAATATTTTTATCCAAAGAAAAAAATAAAATAAAATTCTATACAAATAAAATGAAACACAGGAAAATAAAATGTCAACATGGGAAAATCTCAAAGCTAATATAATACTCAAAGACTGAAAGAAAATGAATAAAAATCTGATACAGGATAGGGGATACTTATTATACAGAAGATTCTTATAAACAAGTTACAATTTCAGTTCAGAATTTTTTTCTTTCGGATTTATAAAACTATGGTACTGAAATTTGTATCAAAATTTCAATGCTTAAATTTTCGTGTTTTTTTTTTTTTTATTATTATTATTTCGTGAAATTAGTCATCATGTAAAAACATGCAAATTTCTTCTTAATGGGACTTATTTAAACAGTTTTAAACAATATTCTCAGTAAAATAAATATCAATATAGTGTAATCCCCATCACGTACAGTGTAAAGCGCAAATTTTACTCGTATAATAAACATCGCAAGACGTAAAATATAATTTTTGCCCTTGATAATGACCCAAGAAATATAACCACACCCAAAAAATAAAAGATTTAAAGAGATTTGAAAACAAGTTCTAGCATGTCGACTTGTATTATTATTGGTTCTAACATAGCCCTGCCGGCTTATAGTATTTTCTAAATATAACCGACACTTTAATTTTTATTATATTCCATTATATAGCATAGAAAATTGAACCTTCCGTACAAACAATCCTAATGAAATTCTACTTGTATACGCCTTCAAGCCGCTTGCTATGGTCGGTCTGTCCTTTTTTTTTTCTCAACTTTTTTTTTACGGCATACACATTACGAGAAAAATCTTTGTTGTCAAGCGAGTTTTAAAAATCAACGTTGCCAAACTTGAAAAACAAAGCAAAGAATAAAACTTCTTCCAAGCTTCCTGAATGATCCTGAAGAATAAAAATTGGCTATACTTATTTAAAAAAAACTGGTTATTTTGCATGTTAAAAATGATTAAATGGTTATCGTTTGCTTGCTAAAAAAAAAAATGTAAACGACATTTTGTAACTACGACGTACGTTATAAAAAAAAAAACATCATAAAAAAAGATCCTGTAAAAACTATAGAGCTTATAATTTTGGCATGTGTAAGATACGTTGTATTTTATTAGTACGTCTTGCGTATGTTATACAATAATATTTTATAGCTAACAGACTAAACTCCCCTGCACAGAAGTTGGCATTGTAGGGGATAACTTGATGTTTACATTGTTAGAGAGATTACAATTTTATGAGCATGGTTTTATAAAAATTTAGTACCGAGTATGTTAGTCTGAGAAAATAGAAAGACTAATTTATATTTATTGTAACGTACGTGTAATACGTACGATTCCTACGCCAACTTATATTTTTGAAGGCCAGCTAATAAATAAAAAGACTTAACATTGAACAAGTTTGCAGCTGGCATTACATTTTATATAGTAAGTAAACCATAAAGAACCTTGGGATAATAACCAAAAAAAAAAAAAAAGTTAATAAGTATTCAGTCGAACCGTCGATGTCTATAAAAGTTTTTTTCTGTAAAAATAAGACATTCATTTGTAAACTGACATGTTGTCTTGCTCGGTAATCGGAAGATGTTTTTTTTACAAAATTCGACATTTTTGCTGGATTATTCTAGTCTTGTAAAATTAATTTGAATTTTATCTTTACCTGAAATAAATAATACATTAGAACGTCGAAACAATCGAGTAGCATCGCAAAGTTTATCATGCTCCAGCAGGATCCAGCGCGTAAAACAAAAGAGACAAGACGATCGCCGATACATAAATTCATGCTATCCAATTTTCTGCCAACATTACACAAATATTACGCTAAATCTATTATGCTTCTATGCATAATTATGATACAGTATGTAAATTGACATGCAAAAGTTCGTAAGGACTCCCTATAATAAAGAACGCACAAAATTTAACATGTCCATAAAACGAAATACTTTTATGATTTACCTTTCTTCGGTAGCCCACGTCCATGACCGTTTCTTGGTCGTCGACTATTCTTGAAATGCCTCGTTGCTTGAACAACCCCCGTAGTACCATTAGGAGAAGCTTCCTTACTATTTTGTTTCATCAAACGACGAAAACCCTTCTTCTTAATTCTTTGGTCAATCGGAGAAGTCATGCAGGACGCCCCGTTTGTGCTTGCAGTATCACTCTCGCCATTCATAAGAATGGTCTTATCATGTCCGTTTTCATGTCCATTAACAACATTGCTTTCAATTTCCATCATTTTTATAACAATAGAAAACCCCTTTAATTAAAAATACAAAAAAAGATTGACTCTTACAATATATTAACACGGCTAGAAAATGCTAACAAAAAAAATATGCTTATAATATAAAAAAAGAAGTCTTGATAATACTTGAGTCTTGATAATTATTTGTTTTATTGCTTTACAGCAATTAAGTAATGATAGAGAAGATTTTTTTAAGTAAAAGATGAAGAACTAACCGGTAAACCGACAGACAAGAGACAACATACACATCGAACTTGCCCACTCAAAGCCTACACTCGTAATGTTTTTGTTATGAAAACTTTCGATTCATGATGGCCGAAGTTTGTAACATATACGTAGAACGCAAAGTAAAATCTTAAAAACAGTTAAAGCGCATTTTTAATGTTATCAAGTTGCATAGCCATGTTTTTTTATCTACCACTTTTTATATACCAATTTTACTCTCGTAAGGAAAACATTACACAAAATGGCACCTTCGTATCTACTATTTTATAATTTCAACACCTTTCTAAGCATTCTGTTGTATAATGCTAAAAAAATAAACATGATCACGTGATATTATGGCGCATGCGTATTTATTTGTTTTGATTTTCATTATTTGTGTCCTAAAAAAAGTGAAAAAGAAAATTGCAATTATCTTTTACTTTACTTAATCATCGTCTATTATACTCCGAATTTCGATAAAAGAATAACATCCAAGTCAATTTACTTGTTTGCATACAAAACTAACGTTGCTATTGTAGGGAGTAGAAGAAAATTAAATTCTCATTTCACTTTCGGAAACTCCCGGCCGCCTATCCACCACACCCTCTTTTTCTCATGCGAACATTGCGAACCGGCCGGTATTACGCAGCAAACACTCGCAACGCAATACGAAAAAAAAAAAAAAAAAAAAATGCCAATTTTTTGACAAGCCATTCAATTTTACTGTAAAATTAAATAGAAGATTTTTTTTACACAGTTATTTTTATATAAATTTAAAAATAATAATTTTTTAATTATAATTACATAAAAAATTAATTATAAAAAATAAAAATTAGGTTTCCTTTTTATATAATAATTTCTTATCATAATACAAATTAATATTATAATACGACACGTTAATATACAATATAATTTATAAAATATAATATTTGTGTATATTTTAATAAAAAAATAAAATTCCTCTATATTTTTACCATGCAAGTATATACATAAATTTAATCATCGAAATTAAAATACAAAATTAGAGGTTACATCATTAATTTATTTTCTTTAAATATATATTATACAATGGGTTATTATTTTTTAGTGGAATTTTATAACATGGATATGGATACAAAATTCAAATATTAATTCTTCAATTCGCACGGAAGATTTTTTTTTTTTCGTTTTTAATTTTAACAATACTTTTTGCAATTATACATAATATTATTTATAATTAAAACTGTACATAATTTTGGCACACTACACTCATTTAATAAGCACAATTTGCGTGGCTAATAATTGCCTCAAAATATAAATTTTATATCATTTTTAAAACATATAGTTTTTGCATGCATATGTTATAATTTTGTGCAACAAAAATATAAATACAATTGTATTGTGCTTTTATAATTAGTGGTATTTTTGGACGACATTGGCTAATTAATACCCTATAGCTCTGCATGTATTAAAAAAATGTTACAAAAATTCTGAGATGTATATGCAAGACGTCTATATCTTATGTCAATTTTAAGTTCTAGATAGAAAAAAAAATATAATTGGGCTCTGGAGGGTGGGGGTATAGGCGGTGCCCTATCCCACAATGTTAAATTTGGGGCAGCTAGGAGGGGGGCGCGGATCAAGGGGGAGGTACTGGGGGCGGGAGGTATACTGGGGCAATGTATTTGGTGACCTTTGGGGGGGGGGGGGAGGCGATCGTCCTCATCAGCCCCCCCCCCCCTTGGATTCACACTTAATTGATCATCATAATTCACATGCACATTTAAAAAGAATGGAAAAATAGGAGGAGGGAGAAAAAAGGGGGCCTGGATTAATTAATTGGTCAAGCTAATTTTAAAAAATCTCCCCATTAAGATTCAGAGGTCTCGTAATACGTATACTCTGTACATCTGATAAGCCGTTATTATTATATATGTATAATATACATATTATATTGCATGAATATAACTAGCTGTTTTTATATTAAAAATCAATTTTATTATTTTTTTTTTTTTGTTCAGTTCTAACCTTATTAATTTATTGACAATCGTTAATAATAAGAGCATTTCAAATATGACAGTTGACAATTATTTAAGGACGGAAAATAAAACTGTTCGGTAAATTCAATATTCATCATTTTAGCCAAAATATGCTTTTCTTGCAAATTCAATTCAGAAAATGTAAATCTATATTTCAATTTTGCAACTTTAAGGGTAAAAACATGTAGTTGAAAGTGAGAGCTTATTTTTGTAATCCTAGATTTTGTTATTAAAATAAATTACAATTGACTATATATAGACTTTACGAGACATAAACATTATTAAAAATAATTATCATATAAAATACAAATTTTATAGCTCTTTTTATATACAGTAAAAACTTGTTATTACATTAAGGGTAAGGTATATAATACGCCCAATGTTACAAAAAAATTCCACATATGAAAATTTTAAGAAAAAAAAATTAAAATGTTCTCCTCTACATCCTCTATCAGTAGCTAAAATATCAGGTATACCTAATACCGAATTTGTACTGTATACCTAATAGTTTTAGCTATAATACCAATAGGGGATGTAGAGGAGAACATTTTAATTTTTTTCATCATTTTCATGGATGTTTGCATTTTTTTTTTTTTAACATTGGGCATGTGTATTATATTTATCTTATATCAAGTTATTCCTATACTTGCAATATGCTAATTATTTTTTTATGGAACATACTGCAATCTCCTTTACTCAATATAGAGTTTTACCTAACAACAAGTTGCGTAATAACAATTTTTTACTGTAATTATTACATATAATATATGGCAAAAGACGGTCCAAGATATCTGACTATTTTACCCACATGAATTAGAGTCTGTTCCTATAGTCCAAAATCTTCCAAAGATGGTGGTGACAACACTGGCAGATTCTAGACTATGAATAACCTAGTAGTCTGATATCTTGTACTTTCTTTGTTAATTCTAATTAGTTAATACATTTGTCACCTATGAAGCAGAGAGGGTATATATAATTTTATATAATATAATTTTCAATCGTTACATACTCTGATTAGTGCTACATTTGCTATAATCTTTGAGATCAAACTGTTTTTAGAACAAACAAAACAAATAAACAAAGACGTAAACTTTTTTGACAAGTTCACACTTAATTCGGTAATTAAAACTCAGCCAATGAGATATTAGAATGTGAAAATTTTAGTGGCTTAAGGTATAACCTGAGAATTTGTCTGTCAAGGTCAAGAGGCGTGGCTATAGTGGCAACACTGTTTGCATTGGAATGAGCTTAAATTTTTAGGAGGGGGTGGTGACAACAGTCCTTGAGAACGTTGCCACATTTCTCATCACATATAGGAAACGATCATCGCCACGGTTCGAAATATATGAAAACAATTCAGAAAAATAGTCTAAAAAATTAGGCTTTAGTAAAAAAAAAAAGTAAAAGAATCTGTTGTATAGTTTTTTGCAATGCTAATTAACAAATTTAACATTGGAAGGATACAAAATTCTCATTTAAATAAATTAATTATAATTAAACCAACGGTTAAAAAATTCCGAAAAAATTCAGAGCTAATTTGACGATTGTTGTGATTCCACCAAATTAATTTGAAGAAAATCTGTTGTAGCGAATTTTTCGTCCAAATTTCTCAGGTTAAGCCTTAATCGAAAGATGGGGTAAAAATATAGTAACTGTGAATTTTTTTAGATTTTTCTGAGACCGGAAACTATTCTTAAAAAAATTATTGAAAGTCTATTTCATTACGTTACGGGCTGCACTGCCTTATCCTTTTTCTTAAGGAGTGCCGCCCCTGACGTCATCAAAATAGACTTTCAATATTTTTTTAAAAAAAGTTCCCGGTCTCAGAAAAATCTGAAAAAATTCACAGTACCATATTTTTACCCCTTTTCTTTCGATTAAGCCACTAAAATTGTTACATTCTAATATCTCATTAGCTTAGTCAATGATCTAGCACTTCTTAGACTTGAATTAAAATTATTTAGTCATTTGTGATCAAGTGAGAACTGTGTAAGTTCGACCTTTACATGCAAAACTTCTCAATTCAATTACAATTCTTAACATTATAATATAAAATTACTTTAAAAATTTAAAAGATTAAATGAAAAAATTACAAATTAAATTATACATTCACTGCATATGTATTCTCTACAATTTTAAAATTAGATTAAATGAATTTGAGGGCAAATATAATAAAGTCACAATGGCTGAAGATGTGTAATTAAAGTTTTAAAACAAAAAGAGAATTTGACGTTAGGAAAATGCGCACTATTTAGATATATTGTTTTTAAAGAGTTGCTCTAAAATAAAAATTTCTAGCGAGCATTTATTAATAATTTTACTCCATGCATAATTATTTTATAAGAAACTAAGAATTAACTTTGTACTTAAACTTACAATATATATATGTATTTGAACCATTAATTAAAAAGTTATCATCAATTTAAGTAAATAATATGAGCATATTGTAATGGACTATATACATGAAATTTTTTTATTGTAGAAATGAATAGAGAACACCAAATTATGCTATTCTGAATTTTTTCAGATTTTTTTTAGACCCGTTCAAATAATTATTGAAAGTTCTGTAAGTTAAGTTGGCACCCCTGAATCCTTAATAAAAAGGATAGGACCGAGACGCCTATTGACGCCTCCAGGGGGCGTGGCCGCACTTTCAATAATTATTTAAAAATAGTTTTGGGTTTCAAAAAAAAAAAATCTGAAAAAATTCAGAGTAGCATAATTTGGTACCCTTTTTCTGCAATCAAAAATTTTCATGTACGTTGTCCATTATATTAAATCATATTTAATAAAGAAAGGGGATTGCATTTAAGAGAGTGAGCATTTAGAGAGATTTATGACTTAACATAATTATTTTTTTGTTTAAAAATCTAAGCTCCAAAGGATTAAAAGTGCAAAGGACATACCCTGCATACTATTACATTAATACACAAACGGTGCAGAGCTGTAATTATTTTACAATTTAAAAAATATAATGAACAGCTCATTTTATATTAAATCAAATTATTACATTTTGTGGCACATGGACTATTTTAGGTACATACAGATAATTTTATATTTAGAGAAGCACATTTGTTATACTTATACATTTTGGCATTACTATTTAATAATATCTCAAAACAGCAACTATTTTATACTTTATAAAGCTTATAAAATGGAATAGGAAATTTTTTAAATAATCAATTAAAAAATGGACCTAATTTTTTCACTTTAAACCCTAGCTATTACCAATGTTTTATCTTGATCATATATAATGTGGTAAGGGATGGGGGTGGGGGAAGTTAAATTAAGGGTTAATAAATCCTTCATTATGATATCTAGGATTTTAAATCTACCCCATAATTTTGAACGAAGAGAAAAAAATCATTGCTTAGTATTGTGGCAACCTAAAAAAAGTCCTTCCTTCCTTCTGAATTTATTTCTACGTTATAAAATATTTACGGGTAAAAACGACCCCCCCCCTCCTTCCTTCCCCCTTGATAATGCTATAAGGGTTATATTTTTATTAAATTTGTCTATCAAAGAAAAATTCTTTCTAAAAGTTACTTTAAGAAAATTGCTGATCACAGAGAGTGCAAAAGTGTAATGCAATTCAACTTTTTTTTAAACTAAGACTAGAGAAATATAATTTCACTCAATACATTTGGCTGGATCGCTAGTTATTCTAACCAAAGCATTTGATTTATAAATTTATTGACTAGAAGATAATTCATGAAGAAAATGCGTTAACTAGGAGTATATAGTATACCAAGTATTTGATAAAACTTTACTGCATTGATTTTTATTTAATTAATGTAAACGTCATCAAAATTTCTTTAAATATGTTAGGTTTTGTCTCAACGTTAATTATATGCTAGCCAATCAAAATCAAATATAAAACTAACAGCTTTATTTTTTAGCTTTTTAACTGAAACCTAGTATAGCTAGAGGGTACTGGCCACATTAAAGTGACTGAATTGAATTTAACCTCCCGGCTCTTCATAGACCCTACTTTTGTGGGTCCCTTCCAAACCGGGGCGGCTTGGAAGGGAACAGCTTTATGCTTGAATATAAGTCAAAGTGATTTCCCCCCCCCCCCTCTCTCCGAATCGGTAAGAGGATTTTTTTTTTTTTTTTTTTAAATTGCAGTCTAATGGGTTCTCAAAATTTCAATGATTTCTTTTTTTAACATTCAGTACTGTAATTTTGTTGCGTACCTGTAAAAAGAAACTTTGATGATTTGGTTTGAACAAAGGCTATAGGCCATTAACAAAATAATATCATATGTATTATAAATCATTTGGTATACTATATCTAATATTACAAGCAATTTTTAATTGATAAAATTTAAATACTGTATTAAATAGGGAGGGATGGTATGGATGTAATGTATTTTTAAGAGATCTTTATCTTTTCCTTATAACTTCATACATTTTTCATTCACAGACTATCATAATACTGCTGGCACAAATTGTACAATTTACACAAATAGTAGCATACCTGTATATTTATATTATTTTAGTGTTCCTTACTTGGTTCAAATATCATATAAATTGGACAACAAATTCTTACACATTTGACATAAAATCAAATGGTATATAATGTAAACTAGAGTTGTTAATTTTTATTCATTAATTTTATATACCTTAAGGTTTATTAACTTGAGTGTCTTATGCTGGCCCTGCAGCTTCAAGAATGAAAGGTTTTTTGTTTTTTTGTTTTTTGGAGGATACAGTAGGCGGTCTAACAGTATAAATTTGTTTATAGAAATATGACAACACAAATGGAGCAAGGTTAAAGGTATACAGGCCTCAAATTACAAATTAGACAGACATTAAGTGTTGCTCAAGTTTATAATCAACATTCGTATTATTTTTACCTGCGCGCGGTGCGTCTGTGCGAAGTCGCGCTGTAAAGAAAGTCCTTGCTGACGTCACAACTCACAGCTAGCACCGATTAGCATTGAGTTGTGACGTCATCAAGGACTTCGTGACGTCATCAAGGACTAAATTTCTTACTTTCAACTGCGACTTCGCACGGATGCATCACGCGTGGAAAAAAATAATGCGAATGTTGATTATATACTCTAAACCCACTTGGTGCTTGTCTAATTTGTATTTTGAGGCCTGTATGCCTTTAATGTTATAACCTTAAAATTATAATGAACTGTATGTCCAATTTACTTTTAGTCTTAAAGAGTAGAACACAATGAACTCATGAACAATTCAGGACAGAATCAATACTCTTTTTGAAGAGATTTTTCATACATATTATTTTTTTTTATTACTAACGAAATATAAAAAATAATAAATAAATAAATTTTCCTCAAGTGTACATATATATGTTCCACTTCTTATGACTAATTAGACATTTACCATTTACACAGCACTACCTAGCTCATGTTGTACCAGATATTCTGTAGGAGACGGTGATTTATGTGGGGGTGCCGCAGGGCCGTGCCTAGCGGAGTACTTAAGTTGCAGCACGCGACCAAGCAGCTCCGAGTTCGCCCTCTCCAGCAGAGCAATCTTCTTATTGAGTAGACCAACTTCCTGCTCTCTGTCGCGAGATGCGTTTTCTGATGCCATTACACTGGAAGAAAAGATAGAGTTAGGCAGAAAATCGGGAACTAAAGACAATACAGTATGTGCTGAATTAAAAAAAAATATATATATATCGTCGTTGTAGCGCTCTTTTGACCAATCTAGCTTTATAAGTTATGACTTTTTGACCAATCTAAAATTATAAGTTTTGACCTTTTGACCAATCTTTAAAAATTTTGCCAGGGACAAATGTCCAAAATCTCAAAAGTTACAACTTTCGTTTTATTGTGCCATTCGAAAGAGCATAAAATTTGCCACAAGATGGCACCACTCGTACAAGAAATTAAGAAAATAATTGATTGGACAAAAGGTCATAACTTATAAAAAGAGATTGGTCAGAAGGTCAAAACTTATAATTTTAGATTGGTCAAAAAGTCAAAACTTATAACAGCTAGATTGGTCAAAAGAGCGCTACAACGACGATATACAGTATTGAAAATATTATTTTTGTGTTTTTAAGTATCAGAATTATTTTTAATAATACTAGTGAACAAAAAAATATTTAATTTGTTATATAAAGTTAATGGATATTTTTTTATTTGCATCTAAACTTTTAAGTACTACAGAATAGTTATGTAATGAAGAATGTTCAATATCTTCCTGCTTAATTAAATACCATTACAAAAAGAAACAGAGGTTTTCCTTTACTATGGTTTTGGAATCAAGTGCAGCATATATTATGTATAAAATACTATAAATAATAAAATAAAAATCATACACTTAATTAATCAAGTTTGGTAATAAAAATGGACAAGAGAGATGAACTCGTACAACGTTCTTGTAAACATAGTATGTTAATTGCCATATTCCTTACGGGGTAAACCAGCAGCATTATTACCTCGGCCATCCACAAACAGACCTCCACAGCACTTGACTCTTGCATACAATGCTAACATTTTCATTCGTGCTTTGCTGTAATCCGCACTCTTTTTACTGTGAAGTATGTCTTTTGTACTTTTGGGTAAAATAAATAAATATGTTAACAAATAAATGAATGAGTAAAGAAATAAAAGAAGAAATTAATTAATTAATAAACAATCTACTTGCTTCAGATAATATATTTGTGATAATCTTGCCTTCTACCCTCTCTATTGCACAAAGTAATGTTGACAGTCCCTGCTCTTTAAATCATCATAATATAATATTTTTCCATATACCGTGACTATATGAGAGGGAGAGATCTCTGTATCTCACCTGACCACCAGTTTCCTCTTGTCGTCCTGCAGTCTGCGATAGTCGGCCTCGACTCTTCTTCTGAACGCCTCCTCTCCCCTCAACGCCTTCTTCTGCACAGCCAGCCTCGCCTGAAGTGCGTCAACCTCACTCTGTAGCGAACTCAGCTCAACGTCTAGACGCGCCCTGCAAGTTTAGACATGTCAGGATTAACAGATGTACTGGTATCAACAGTCTTCTTCTTCTTTTCTTATGCCCACGTTTTGGCGTTTAAGCCATTTTACTTCTAGCAAACCAATAGAGATAGGATTCCTGCTCTTTTCGCTTCATGTTGCCAGGCAATAAGTCAAGTTCCGCTTTTAATGCAGAGCATCTGAATAGATGCCCTCTGTCTTGGGGTTCTTTTTTACATATCAACAGTAAAAACTCGTTATTACATTACGCAACTTGTTAACTCAATTTTGAGTCAAGGAGATTGCGGTTCCGTAAAAAATAAGTAGCATTGCAGGTATAGGAAAAACTCAATATAAGGTAAACCCAATTTTTTTGGGTCCCTTGACTTTACTTAATAACAATATTTTACTGTAGTATCATTATAAGAAGCAGCAAGGTTATAGACTTGTAATACAAACATATTGTTACCAAATATATTTATTTAGGCAGTACAGTTATCATAATCTTAATACTGTAATATTGTGATGCAAGAGACATTTAATGGCAAGGAAAATCAATATAAATAATAAATTGAATCCAAAATTAGAACAAAAGATTTTGAAAATAATATAAAACATAAATTTACCATTATAACGTCTCTTGTCCAGAATAATGATCTAACTGCTTATTGTGTCCAATAATAAACTACAGTAGCTGCTATATGAGTGCAATTATGAACTTACAGGTAAAGAATTACAGTAAAAACTCATTATTATACAACTTGTTGTTAGGTGAAACTCTATTTTGAGTAAAGGAGATCGCAGTCCCGTCAAAAACAATTAGCACTGAGGGGTATAGGAAAAACTCTATAAGGTAATACTCGATATAAGGTACACTTAATTTCCTGGGTCCCTTGACTTTACGTAATAACAAGTTTTTATTGTATTCATTATTCCAGACGAGGGATGATATTGAACCAAGCAAGTGAGGACATGTACCACTGAACTATATAACAGGAAGGCCAGAAGACCCTCTTTCTTACGGAGGGTTGTGTTTCAGGTAGCTTCCATATTGTAGCATGCTTGTTCTCCTCTCCGCGTGAATTGACTGCTGACCTTGAGAGCGAGCGTGTTGAATAGACATGTGGGAGAAAATATTTTTCTGAAGCCGACGCAGTAAAAGAAAGAAAGTGCATCAGCTGTACATGCATATAGTCGGCTTGCCGTCATAGCATTTTAATAAAATATATTAACTTATGCATAAAATGATGTAAAATCTGTCTGAGGTCAGAAAGCAACCCAACGAAAAGGTTGTGTTTTTTAGTAGAAAATATTGAGTGCAGTGCGCCTGTTGTCCAATACTAAAATCTTCAAGGTCAGCAGTCAATTTACGGTGAGAGAGAAATAGCATGCTTTAATATGGCAGCTACGTGAAACAGAGAAATGTTGCCTGTCGCACCCCCTGACATGTACCAACCTGAGGTCATCAACCTGTGCCCTTCGCTTGGCCTTGTACTGCAGGTGTCTCATTGCCAGGGCGTTGTACTTCTCAGTGAGCACCGTCACCTGACCCTTCATTTTGTCACACTCGCCCTGGGGAAAAGGTAAGTAGTTAGTGTGTGCTCAAAAAGTAGGAAGTACCTCTTCAGACAGCATTACTTGACACATCATACCTTTAGGAAATAATGAGTCGTCTCCACGATATGTGCAAGAAAAAGCTGTCATCTTTAATAAGCCGGTGTATTACATGGTACAATTTTTCTTACAATTTTTCCTAGCAAGAAAATTGTATCTCCATAAAGAGGAGTTTAAGTTTTCTTGTAAGGAAAAATTGGATGCAAAATTGTATCATGTAATACCAGCTTTAGCAGAGTTCATTCTTGCATACAATAGTGAAAATAGAAATCTCATTATGCCAAATAAGGGACAATATACTAAATTACTTACAGTATTTAAAAAAACAACAAGAAAAGTACAATAAAAAATAAATAAATAAATAAATAAATAAATAAATAAATAAATAAATAAATAAATAAATAAATAAATAAATAAATAAATAAATATATATATATATATATATATATATATATATATATATATATATATATATATATATATATATATATATATATATTATGTCTGAAATTCATAGACAACCTGCATGCAAATCTTTTAATGCTTAATAATATATAGATGGAGCATTAAGTTCTTTATTACCAAGACTGATACAACTTTACAGAAATATGGAAAAAAAAAAAAAAAACATTAATACCGTACCCCACTTCTTGATGAATAAAAAATATGCAAGTTGTCCATTGTTTTCAATTGAATAATTCATTATAGAAAGTTCCAAATTCAGTTGAATGCAACCAGCCCATCACCAGAAGTCCATTTAACAAAGTTTAACTAATTAGAACATGAGTCTACACAAACAACATTAACACGGACGACAGCCAGCGTCGTCCAAATACCTGCAGTTTCTGTACCTCGTCCAGCCTCATGATCTCCCCTCTCTGAGACTCCAGCAGCGACGCAAGACGACGGGGAGACGAGACGCAGCCGGACAGAGCAAGTTCAGACCTGCAACATACAGTAGAGTTTTAACCTTAACATTTGTTACTACGGTAATTTGATTGCTAAAAGGTGCAACTATAATTGAGGAACTAGAGATCAAACACTACAAGTTGTTATCAAGGAAATGAGATAAGATTTTAACCTTTACTCTACTTGCAATGTTTTTTTTTTAAACACCTTTCATCACAAAACTCTCAATTAATTAATTAATTAATTTAAAATTAATTGATTTATTTGTAAGTATAAATATTTGAGTGTGAATTTCTTTGTTTGTATGCTTGGTTACAGTAATTTAATATTATTTTACTAATTTATGTATTACATATTTCTTCATTTATTTTTTAAATTACCTGTATTGATTTAGGAGATTATGGTCCCATGAAAAAATAATTAACATTGCGGAGTATAGGAAAAACTCGATATAAGGTAATACTCTGTATAAGGTAAACCTAATTTCCCGAGTCCTTTGACTTTATGTAATAACAATTTTTTTACTGTAGTATTTTTTTATCAATGATATTTTATTTATTGTTTATTTATTGATCCTCATCAACACTTACTTGCCGTCATGCTTGTCCAGTTTCTTCAGCCTGACGATGTGTGGACTCTGCGCAATGTTGCTGGTCTCAAGGGCCTGGGCTTCTTGTCCCCCCTCTTCTGTCGGACTGTCCACGGACTCTGACGACGGAGGGTCATCGGAGAGTCGAGATCTCTGCTTGGGCCACACACCGTTGCTGCTGCTGACTGCAAAGATATCAATGTTAGGAGAAGGAAAACATGGAAAATGTTCTTTGAAAGTGCAGAAAAATCAATAGAAAATTGCTTGCTGTGGAATCTTGGTGCAATATCATTGGTTCTAAAAAAAAAAATAATTATAAATATAATGTAGAAAAATTGTCATAAGATGCACTTTGATATAGAATTATCATGATTTGTGTAAGTTCCTTGCCCATTCTCTCTACCATGCACATGCATTTTTAGTTTGTAATTAATTTTCTATATCTTTGACATAAATCAAAAGGAATGATTAACAACAAAAAATATTAGCAAAAGAATGTTTAGATTGATCATAGTGTTTTATTTTGGCCTGTCTGTAGTCCAAAAATCTCAAGGTTATTTTACTGTCTGTGTCTTGCTGCACTAATTTCAATGTGCCAAGACTTATTTTCATTATTGCTGAATGTATTCAAATTAAGGAAAATAAACCATTTAGGTTGTGATAATCTTATTAAAAGAAAAGGATAGGAATAACCAGCAAGGCCTTACCGATCGAAAGAGTCACAGCAGGTGGAAATTCTTGCGGTCACAGAGGTTCACTCGAAAGTCAGGCGCGGATCCAAGGGGGGGGGGGGAGGGGGCGATGGGGGCGATCGCCCCCCCCCCCCCCAAAAGGTCCCAAAATACACTGAAGGTATTACCACCCCCCACCCATCGCCCCCCCTCCCACTCCAAAATTTAACATTGCGGGATAGGGCACCGCCCCCCCCCCCCCCAAAGCCGCGGGCTGGATCCGCCCCTGTCGAAAGTTTTTACATTTTTGAAACGTTTCGCATCGTGGAGATGCGTGGAGATCGGAAGAAGTAGAATCTACTTCTTCTTGTGACTGAAGAAGCATCTCCACGATGCGAAACGTTTCAAAAATGTAAAAACTTTCGAGTGAACCTCTGTGACCGCAAGAATTTCCACCTGCTGTGACTCTTTCCATCGGTAAGGCCTTGCTGGTTATTCCTATCCTTTTCTTTTAATAAGATTGCTGAATGTATTACAATTTATAATGTACAACCTGCTTAATTCTTTTTTCTTTTGTATATTTGGATAGAGGATATTAAGTTCTGTATTGTAATTTTTCTCGTTTTTTAACCCTATAAAACCTGTATTATCATGTTCAAAGAGCTGTGACATCATATATAGTCATGTAACTCTTTAAATCTATGCTTATGCATTAAATATTTGCATGATTATGATGCCACACTAGTTTGCACATGTTTTTAAGGTGTTAGAGGGTTAAAAAAAAAAGAGGAAAAAATTACAAGTAAGAGGTTAAAAAATCTAAAATGATAATAAAAATATTGAGGTTCTCCGTAAAAAAAAAAAATACCATAAAAAATTCATGTGTAGGTACAGTTTTCTGTACTACAGACAGACCTGATATTTATAATGCTCTCTCACTACGTTTACATGAAGGTGTTTAATGCGTATTCGTTGACGACGGGTAATGTTATTCTTATGAGGCGTCGTCAACGAATGCGCATTAAACACCGTCATGTGAACGTAGTATATGATCGGCTAATGTTGTTGATTATTATATTATTTCACACATGCTACAACTTGTTAAATGCACCCTCCATGCCATGCTGTTAAAATTCACTCTGCCATGCTACACACAGAGGACTCACAAGGCCCCATCTGTCGTAGTTGTGATTCTCTTTCTTCAAGTTCCGCCAACGCTTCAGAAAGCTGCTCGTAATAAGTTGAAAGGATAATGTTATGGAATTAATTAGTGTTAGTTATGTTGTAAAATATACATGGTTACTATTAATATTAGTAAGAAATAGAAAACATTAATTTTTTATTTACAGAAAAAAAAACTGCAGCAATTATTGTTTTTATTATTTTTTGTTAGTACTGTATGTACACAACTACACAGTTATTACTTTTTAAAGAAATATTTTGACAAGGCTGTAATACAGAAGCTAAATTACTGTACATTAAATTACTTTGATTTTTCATAAGAATATTCATATTTTCATATTTATTTAAAAATATTGCTACTATACTGGTAATTCTAATGTTTCAAATCAATAGAGGCTTCAAGTCAGCTGATTTTTCGGTGATCCCACCCGCTATACCAAACCTATGTAAAAAAAAACGTGAATTCGTTTTTTCACCAAGAATAAGATTTTTCAGGGATAATTCCGTTACGGAACTTTGGTCCAAACTGAAAAATAAAGTAGATAATTCAAGATTTAGATTTCTTACTTGATTTATAACCGAGAAAAGTTAAAAAAACACTTTGCTTCATTTTCAAGTGCAAGATGGACCTTAGCGACAAACAGTTGCGCAGCGAAAGCGCATCACTTGAAGCCTCCATTGACGCCATAATATTTTTTTTATACATATACTATTTTACTATGTAGTTATTATTAAAAACTGTAAATGTTATCTAATTTAATAATCTAATATAGTTAACTAATCAAATCTTTAATCCTAAAGATTAAAATGACACAAAATGTACCTAGCACAAAATAATTTAATTTATTTCATAGCTGCTATCATTAAGAAAAATACAAAAAGGATATAAATCTAAGACTCTATCCAGAACTGGCCAGAAACGGGAACGGAAAAGCTCTTGACCAATCAGAAAATTAAAAATTGCTGAATGTTCACTTGAATTTTTTAAGTAAACGGAAATTATTGAATTTTCTGATTGGTTGATGGCTTTTGCGTTACGATTTTTTTTTCTGATTGGCCGAGAGCTTTTCAGTTCTAAATCTGAAACATTCTGGGCAGGGCTTAAGAATTGAAAATTTATTTAAATAATGATGAGATAAAATTTTCTCGACACTGGGAATATTTGACGGCAGACTTTGGTGACGTTACCTTGAAAGCGAGTCTCTCGTTGTCCAGCTCCAGTTGTCGTGACGCCTTCTCCAGAAGCTGAACTCTCTCACACAGCTCCGAAACTTCCCTTCTCATCACCTCTTTCTCTGACGAAACCTGTGGAATGAAAGTAGAGATTTCAGGTGTACAGTACTTTAAGAGCATCGGAAAAAAACTATGCTGGTTGGGGTTGGAGATTTTCAAATTTGGAAAGAGGACCTTTTTATGACCCGTTATTATTTTTCAGATTTTTAAAATTATGCTGCAAAAAGCAGTCACGCATAGAAAAAAGTGTTGTATGATGTCACAGTGTTTTGCAGCAACGGTGCTAGAGGGTTCAAAATATAAAGAAAAAAATTGTACAATACAGTACACAACTCAAAGTTTTCTCTATATCATAATCATAAATTCAGTAAAAACTTGTTATTACGTAAAGTCAAGGGACCCAGGAAATGAAGTTTCCAATACCAAGCAATGCTAATTACTTTTTTATGGAACCACAATCTCCTTTACTAAAAATAGAGTTTGAAATAACAACAAGTTGCATAATAACGAGTTTTTACTGTACATGTCTATTGATAAAAAAATAATCTTGCAGCGGTGTTTCACTACTTCCCATAGAATCACGCATCAATTATGCAGTTTATTGTCTGAATTTTAAGTCTGTTGAACTAGCTAGAGAATCTTATATGATGACTTTTTTCATGGATATCTTATTTTCCTCTGATTTTTAAAACTAAAACCATGCTTTAATACTGAAGCAGCAGTAAAAACTTGTTATTACACAACTTGTTGTTAGATAAAACTCGATTTTGAGTAAAGGACATTGCGGTCCCATAAAAAATAATTAGCATAGTGTGGCATAGAAAAAACTCAATAACTTTACGTAATAACTGTTTTTTACTGTATTTCATCTTGTTGTTTACATATGTTTATGACTGCATAAACAGGAAAAATCAACTGACTTGAAGCGTCTATACTTGGGTAAGGAGAAATTCCCAGAATTGAACAAAACAAAAACTACAGTATGCATGCTGTAGAACTGACCAACTGACCTTTATGACCTCTGACAGAAGGTCGCCTTCTTTGTTCATTCCGTTGACTCCATTGGAAAACTTCAGCTTACGAAGAACCTCAATTTCTTCCATCAGTTTAGCTCGGTCAGCTATCAACAGTGCCACCTAAAAAATATTTAGTTGAAATATCAACGGAGCTACAAGAAAGTTGACGTGTCATGGAAAATTTCATTCAGAATGAAAATTTTATGTCTCTTTGCGTGGGACATTTCCCACAGCACAACAAGGAGTTAATGCATGAATAGAAAATCTATAAACATTAAAAATATAAATTTATAACAGTAGTTTTTAGGATGTAAAATTACTTTGAATACTGTACAAAATGAAATAAACGTAATTTTATAACAGATGAGTAGTGTACCGACGGGGGACTTAAAAGTGTCCTGTTGTTTATATGGTATAAGCAACGATGTGTATTGTATTTGTGGATGAGAGTGAAGGTCAGTCGATGCCTCTCTTCTTATCACTAATACCTTGATGCCAAATGTCTTTTATAATGTCACCCATGAGATCTGTGTCTAGACACTTTTAAGTCCCCCGCCGGTACAGTAATTCTATTTTATTGCAATTTATTAAGCAGTACTGTATTGTATTCAAAAGAAGCTTCTGATTTTGATTATTTGCAGAGCCTTTATTCTACAGGAGTAAACAAAACAAGGAAACAAAACTTCTATCAAAATTTATTTTTTAAAAGTGGGTGTGGCACATACTGTATCTTTAATTACTAAAACCACATAAGAATGTTTTACCATTTCTCCGACCCAATTTTCATCTCCTAGATTTGTTCCATCTGGTAAAGTAGAAGCATCTATTCCACTTCTTTGTAATAAATTAGCCAACGTTGCAGATTGTCTTTGTTGTGAATCTAATCTTGAACGCAGGCTTATGGTTTCAGACTCTAGATGTGCCGCTCTAGTTTCCGCTAACTGTCTAACATGTGAGACATAACCCTCCATTTCTTCTAATTCTTCGTGTTGAACCTCCCGTAATTTGTCCAACATTCGACGAGAACTTCGGAGATTGCTTTCTGCGTCTACAAGCCATCGCCAAACGTGAAGTAGTCGCTCGCCGGCTCCTAAACTGTCCCAATCTAAACCTTCCTTCTCAAATCGTTGTTGAGCCTCTCGAAGCTCTTCTTCACACTGAAAAACAGATGTCATAGTTTAATTAGTCCAGGGTGTGCATCAGTGGCGTGCGGTCCATTAATGCGTTGGATGCGGCGCATCTAGGGAAAATTTGAGCTTTCTTTAAAGAATATAAATATTTTCTTTTTCAATTTCATCACGTCAAATTTCAATAAAAAAAAAATAATTTATCTTTGTCTATGTGAAAATCTTCGTTTGAATTTATTGAAGCGTTTACCGCAAAAACGTAAATGAATTCGCGGTGCAATGCAAAGACGCCCTCTTGCATGAAAGCGGTAGACTCACTCAGCTTTGTTTTCCCCATGCATGAATCTACATTTCCCCTCCCACGCCCGTTTTTTCGTATAGTTTTATCATCAAAGAAAAAGCTGAGCTTTCTACCGATTTAGGAGGTGGGGGCGAGCTTCAGTCCTGGGAGGGAGTTGAGGGAGGGGAGCGACGACGATCGAGGAGCCGATGTTTTTGCCTCGTGGATTATCGTAAATTTTATGCTGCCGGGGAAAAAAATATAAGATTTGAAAACTTTATCTCTTATTTTTAAAGCAAAACAAATATATAGTTTCACAATTATGAAATCCACACTATAATTATTTTAAACGATTAAACTCATGTTCTTAAATTGACTTTACCTTTCAAAACAACAAATTATTTGAAAGAAATTACGTAAAATATTGATTTATCGACTGCTATCCTGATCAATCCGCGTCGCGGATCACAATTAGAATTTAATTGACTGCAGAGAATAAAATGCGTATTTTTTTTTCACGTATTATTGCAGCTGTACATAGTCGGAATCACAATACAAAAATTATACGTATTGTTTTTAGTGAAAATAATTATATTATATATTAATTATGTGCTGATCGATCATGAATATAACTGTCATATACGATCGATATAAAAAAAGACATTACCGACAAAAAATTTAACTCGTCTTACAAATTGATTTAAAAAATTATTTGTGATTGATTTTAGAATTGTATAAAACGTCGAAATATAATATATTTTTGTGTTATTTTTATGCTTAAAAAGTCGCCTGCCACGCCCCCTTTTTAAATTTTTTTTCGCCTGCGGCGGGCTATCCGGGGGGCGGAGGGGGGCTCCGCCCCCCGGACCCCCCTTTTGCTGTGTCCAGTCCCATGATTTTGCCACCGCATTACTGCCTGCTAAACCCACCGCACGCCACTGGTGTGCATGTTGTTTTGATTCTTTGGTTCTGCTAATTAATTTCTTTGGTTCATTTTTATTCTAATTATGGTTACAAATTTTATATTAAAACTTAATAGCTCTAATTAATTGGTACAAATTCATGACTTTGGGTCATAAATTGAGAAGAAATCGCTTTAATATATAAAGAAATCAGCAAAGCAAAAATATCAAACTTTAAAACTGAGAGGTGGGGCAGTTAATTCATACTCACAGAATTTTCTTCTGCCGAAGACATTTTTAACTACTTGTATTACAGAAAATAATTAATACACATTTCTATGTTTAGAAGTTATGTGAAAATAACCTGAAATAACTAAATAAACTAAAAATAACCACGTTTTAAACGATTTTGACAGGAATCAGCTGAGCGATACGAGCGAAATGATGCACGATTAGTTCCAAGTTTTGATTCATAGAGCGCAGCACAATACAGATTAAAATAATAAATTCTCTGATTGGGTGATATTTTTATAAATTCTGAGATCTCTTCTGTGATTTGCTACTCGAAATCATCAGATCATCAGATCAAAACATGAAAAATGAAAACACTCGAAAACCATAGAGTTAATATTAGTCGAAAACAGAGCGGCGAACATATGACCATCAAAACGAGACGAATTCTTAGTAAAAAGTGATAAAAATAACCATTTATTCGTTATTTTAGTAGCATACTAGTTATTATTGTATATATTAAGCATCAACCATGTCTTTAAAATCAGAAAACGTCAATGAAATAATTAAAAATATCAAAAAGAACGAGCAAATTGAAGAGCACCATAACAAAGCAGTCACAGACAGTATGTTTATTTTTTCTCTTTTACATGTTTTACGGACATAATAAAGTGATAAGTGTGATAACTAAGTAATATTTGTTTCAGTGTTGATCCAAACAAGTCGTCTACGTGAAGAAAGCGCTAGACTTTCGGATTTGGTCTTGGAAAAAGAGATGGAACGTGAAAAACTTCAGATAGCCGTTGCTAGCAAACGCGAGGAAGTCAGATTTGAGCAAATGGAACAGCGATTAATTGACGAGGCTCGTATTAAAATGAGGAAAGCTAATGAAGAGAGTGAAATTTTATTGGTAGGTTTGCCATGGGGTATTTTTTTTTTTTTTAAGCTTTTTGATTCAGGCAAAAATCACGGTGGCGTCCCAAATCACTTTCTCGTCCCCTGTAGGGGCCCTAAATGAACTTTCCCCTCCCCTCCAATATGGCCGCTATACAGAGTGAACCACAATTCGCGTGCCAACTTTTTTCGTAAATTTGGTATTGCAAAAATTTTCGTACAAACTTCAAATTTGGTACACTTGTAGCTGAGGGTTGTAAAAATTAGTTCAGGTTATTAAAATTTTTATTGAACCCCAATAACACCCCTTTCAGGGGTGGTTTTTAAAAAAATTATTTTCGCCTTATGGAAATTCAATGTTAAATACAACTTTTTTTGAAATCATTGGAATTTTGCGGAAAAAGTTTCTAGCATAGGGTAATCGACCCTCTTGAACTCAGAAATAATTTTAGATTTTTTCCCCGACGCACCCCTGAGGGTGGAGACCTACCCCTAAAATCCATTTTTCTTAAAAATTGTGCTAAAATTATGAAATTAATTTTCAAGGGGTAATCGACCCTCCTGAACTCGAAAATAATTTTAGAATTTTTCCCCGACGCACCCCTGTGGGTGGAGACCTACCCCTAAAATCCACTTTCCTTAAAAATTGTGCTAAAATTATGAAATTAATTTTCAAGGGGTTATTGACCCTTCTAAACTCGGAAAAATTTTTAGATTTTTTCCCCGACGCACCCCTGAGGGTGGAGACCTACCCCTAAAATGCATTTTCCTTAAAAATTGTGCTAAAATTATGAAATTAATTTTCGAGGGGTAATCGACCCTCCTGAACTCGGAAATAATTTTAGATTTTTTTCCCCGACGCACCCCTGAGGGTGGAGATCTAACCCTAAAAACCATTTTTCTTAAAATTGTGCTAAAATTATGAAATTAATTTTCAAGGAGTAATCGACCCTCCTGAACTCGGAAATAATTTTTAATTTTTTCCCTGACACACCCCTGAGGGTGGAGACCTACTCCTAAAATCCATTTTTCTTAAAATTGTGCTAAAATTATGAAATTAATTTTCGAGGAGTAATCGACCCTCCTGAACTCGGAAATAATTTTTAATTTTTTCCCTGACACACCCCTGAGGGTGGAGACCTACTCCTAAAATCCATTTTTCTTAAAATTGTGCTAAAATTATGAAATTAATTTTCGAGGAGTAATCGACCCTCCTGAACTCGGAAATAATTTTAGATTTTTTTCCCCGACGCACCCCTGAGGGTGGAGATCTAACCCTAAAATCCATTTTTCTTAAAATTGTGCTAAAATTATGAAATTAATTTTCAAGGAGTAATCGACCCTCCTGAACTCGGAAATAATTTTTAATTTTTTCCCTGACACACCCCTGAGGGTGGAGACCTACTCCTAAAATCCATTTTTCTTAAAATTGTGCTAAAATTATGAAATTAATTTTCAAGGAGTAATCGACCCTCCTGAACTCGGAAATAATTTTTAATTTTTTCCCTGACGCACCCCTGAGGGTGGAGACCTACTCCTAAAATCCATTTTCCTTAAAAATTGTGAAATTAATTTTCAAGGAGTAATCGACCCTCCTGAACTCGGAAATAATTTTTAATTTTTTCCCTGACGCACCCCTGAGGGTGGAGACCTACTCCTAAAATCCATTTTCCTTAAAAATTGTGAAATTAATTTTCTAGGTGTAATTGACCCTCCTGAACTCGGAAATAATTTTAGATTTTTTCCCCGACGCACCCCTGAGGGTGGAGACCTACCCCTAAAATCCATTTTCCTTAAAAATTGTGCTAAAATTATGAAATTAATTTTCAAGGGGTAATCGACCCTCCTAAACTCGGAAACAATTTTAGATTTTTTCCCCGACGCACCCCTGAGGGTGGAGACCTACTCCTAAAATCCTTTTTCCTTAAAAATTGTGAAATTAATTTTCTAGGTGTAATTGACCCTCCTGAACTCGGAAATAATTTTAGATTTTTTTCCCCGATGCAACCCTGAGGGTAAACTGCTACCCACGATATCCTTCTTTCTTAATTATCGAGTAGAAATTAGGAATTATTTTTTTTTCAGGATGTATCGAAATTTTTCAGAGAAAAAATATCCCAGACAGACCCCTTCACTTGCAGCATGACAGTGGTTTCACTCAATGTGTCCACCGTTAATTGGCGTGATATGGCACATGTTGGTCCGCTCAACATGGCCATGTGTGTAGGTGCATGGCCTCTAGCATCTGAGGTGTGACTAATTCCATGCAACGTCTGATCTCCACTTTCTGTTCGTCAATGGTCTCAAATCTCTTCTTGTGAACATTTTCCTTCAGAAAGAGATTTGAGACCATTGACGAACTAAAAGTGACAGACGTTAAGTGGAATTGGTTACACCTCAGTTGTTAAAGGCACACATAGCCTCGTTGTGCAGACCAACATGTGCCTTTACGCCATGCAATTAACGGTGGACACATCCATCGTCATGCTGCAAGTGAAGAGGTGTAGTCTGTGATTTTTTTTATGAAAGATTACCATAAATTCCGAATGAAATTTAATTCACAATTTCTACTCGATTATTAAGGAGAAAAGATATGGTGGGTAGCCGTTTACCCTCAGGGTTGCGTTAGGGAAAAAATCTAAAATTATTTCCGAGTTCAGAAGGGTAGAGTACCCCTTGAAAATTAATTTTACAATTTTATCACAATTTTTAAGGAAAATGGAACCTCAGGGGTGCGTCGGGGAAAAAATCTAAAATTGTTTCCGAGTTTAGGAGGGTCGATTACTCCTCGAAAATTAATTTCATAATTTTAGCACAATTTTTAAGGAAAATGGATTTTAGGGGTAGGTCTCCACCCTCAGGGGTGTGTCGGGGAAAAAATCTAAAATTGTTTCCGAGTTTAGGAGGGTTGATTACACCTTGAAAATTAATTTCATAATTTTAGCACAATTTTTAAGGAAAATGGATTTTAGGGGTAGGTCTCCACCCTCAGGGGTGCGTCGGGGAAAAATTCTAAAATTATTTTCGAGTTCAGGAGGGTCGATTACCCCTTGAAAATTAATTTCATAATTTTAGCACAATTTTTAAGGAAAATGGATTTTAGGGGTAGGTCTCCACCCTCAGGGGTGCGTCGGGGAAAAAAATCTAAAATTATTTCTGAGTTCAGGAGGGTCGATTACCCTATGCTAGAAACTTTTTCTGCAAAATTCCAATGATTTCAAAAAAAGTTGTATTTAACATTGAATTTCCATAAGGCGAAAATAATTTTTTTAAAAACCACCCCTGAAAGGGGTGTTATTTGTGTCCAATAAAAATTATAACGCCCTGAACTAATTTTTACAACCCTCAGCTACAAGTGTACCAAATTTGAAGTTTGTACGAAAATTTTTGCAATACCAAATTTACGAAAAAAGTTGGCACGCGAATTGTGGTTCACTCTGTATAAGTAGGGCGCATATGATGCGCCCTAAATTTCGCCGCCATTGTAGGGAAGGGTAGGGTAGGGTAGTAGGCGAGAATGGACATTTGGGACGCCACCCCACTTGTCATGCTTTTAGAATCATCCCTTTTTGACTTACTTGCATTTTGCATTAGATATTCATCTAAATACCGTAATGGGCAAATTTTCCTATAAGATCACTACCGCCCTGCGAGTAGCACTGCAACCCGCAGCATGTGATAGTGGTATAGAAGCGAAAAACTACATTGTGAAGATGGACGTTAAAGCTAATGTCAATCGGGCATGTTCGGGTCACATGACTGTCACAAACGAGCAGAGGTAGCTCTGTTTATCTCGCTAGTCCTTGTATTTTAGCAGTGCCCTACCACATTTTAATTGGCAGTGAAAAATGCTAACTTTTTCGCTTCTTTGATACTAACACTTGGTTCACAAAGTTTTTCCCCCATCTTCGCAATGTAGTTTTTCACTTCTATGCAATCTATTCTGGCCACTATCGTGTGGTTGCAGCACTACTTTCATTGCGGCGGTGATCATAAGGAAAATTGGCCAATTTAGTTATGAAAAAGCACTGGCCATCACATTTAATTTTGTTTTGTATGTTTGGAATATTCGTAAAAATACCTATGCATGACTGCAGTGTAAAATAAAATTAAAAATAAATTGTACTTTTTTCTGTTCCAGGAGAAAACAGTTGAAGAAGAATGGAATAAACGTAGAGATCAAATCAAATCAATTCGTGAAAAAATTAAAAATATTAAATCACAAGTACCTAATAATGAAGAAATTAATCATTTTAAAGAATTATTACTTGGTACTTTAGGACAACCAAAACCTGAAGTAGAAAATAATGAAATTGAATCCGAAATTGAAGAAGAATTTATTGACTTTGAACAGCTGGAAAGTTTGAATGAATTAGAGTCACAAAATCTACTCCTCAGCTATCAAGATGAGATGATCACGGGAAACTCTTGGTCACAAAATTCTCAGCACTACGGAAATAATTCTGCTTACCCACCAAGGTGATGAAAGTCGATCATTCTCTGTTTTTGTTAAAGAATTTATTAAGAGTTAATGCATGACAATAACCCCAGCATTACCAAGGCCTTTTTCGGTCCCTTGCTTTACCAAAGGAAGGTGGGGGGGGGGGGGGGGGTCGAAATGACCCACTATTTAAATAACACAATGTTAAATAAAAAGTTGGAGTTTTCTTCTCACTTTCCTTTTTTTTTTTTTTGTGGAAATACATTGCTGGATGGCTATCTAAGGATTACAAATTTTTCAGATTTTTTGGTAAAATATTTCACACTTTTTTCCCGCTTTAAAAGAGTTAACGGGTCGTCTCGCACGCCCCCTTTCCCCCCCTCCCTCCTTTTCTCTCCCTTTGTTGATGCCAGGGTTAATCATCATTAATGTCTGTCATTGTACTTACCGTTAGTATTTTTAAGATGGTGAATCATTTTAAAAAAAGAAAATCTACCATAGTACAGTATAATTATTATTGAGCAGAGAAATAAAGCAACGTCCTAGATTTTATTTCTTGAAATTTTTAGAACTGTTATAGGATATAAGGGCTACAAATCAAGGGATATCAACACAGAATCGCATGATTTTGCAGCGTATGATAAAAAACAATTAAGAGCCTAATCAATCAGTTGTACTCACACACACAGCTTTGTTTCGTATTGCATGTGATCATACATTTCTCATTTAGAATTTGTTCTAAATTTTTATCATACAAAGTCATACGATGTGATACGAATGCAGTGTGTGATACCCCTTACTTGGCAGAATTTCATTGAATCCATTATATGAAGCCATTAGTTAAAATCAGCATATTTTTCACAATTAAAAAAATAATTACATGGAATCTATGCCAGTTTTGGGTGTTTCACCAAGTTTCATTTGTTCTTTGTGTCCACAGGTGTGCTGCAAACTCTGTCCAGGCCCAAGTCTCGACTAGGGAAGAAAAGCATCCTCCTCGACTCCCCCCTCCATCTCAAAGACCCCCTCAGTCATCAAACCTTCCCTCCAAGCAGTTAAACTACAACCCCCAATCTAGCCCTCAGTTTGCTCCAAAGTCGTCTTTTGACTCTGCAAGGTCCATGTTGAAGACCCCTTACCAGCGAAACCAATCAGCAAGCTTTCAGCCCAAACCCTCAAACAATCAGACTAAATTTTCAACCAATCAAAACTCTACTTCCAACTATTCAACCAATCAGAGCTCTTTTGATTGCCAAAGTTTCAATGAAAGTTTCTCAACAAACCAAATATCAAAGCCAAATTATTCAACAAATCGCAACCCTGTGCCAAGCTATACAGATAATGAAAACTCTAAGCCAAACAGTTCAATCAATCAGGGTTCTATGAATAGCTACCCTGTTACTAGAAATTCTGCTCAAAACATATCATCCAATCAAAACCCTGCATTTTGTTCTTCAACCAATAGGAGCTCTATGTCCAATATGTCAGCCAGTAGAAGCCCTGCATCATCCAATCAAAAGTCTGAAACCAATTTTTCAACCAATCAAAGCTCTCGTAACAACTACTCAAGCAATAACAGCTCTGCGTCTAACTACAACTCGGCCAATAGTAGCTCTACGTTCAAAGCACCAGCCAATAGAAATCCTGCGTCTACCTTCTCAACCAATCAAAGCTCTGAGGACAACTTCTCTGCCAATAGTAGCTCTATGTTCAAAGTCCCAGCCAATAGAAACCCTGCTTCTAACTACTCAACCAATCAAGGCTCTCAGGGCAACTTCTCAGCCAATCAGAACTCTGCGTCTAACTACAACTTGGCCAATAGCAGCTCTACATTTATGGCCAATAAAAACCCTGTGTCTACCTACTCAACCAATCAAAGCTCTCAGAGCAATTTCTCAACCAATCAAAGCTCTACATTCAAGGTGCCAGCCAATAGAAACCCTGCGTCTTCCTCCGCAGCCAATAACAATGCTTCGTCCAACTACCCAGCCAGTAAGAGTTTTACATTCAAGCAACCCAGTATGGCAACTACAAGCACAGGTAATAATTTTGATTGCAGTTTTTTTAAGCACCAATAACTTCAAAGGAAAGAGAGTGTTCATTCAATATTAGATTTTCACAATAAATTTAATTTTGGTATTGGTACTGATGATATTTTCTCAATTTTTTTAATTCAGTATGAGGTTGAGAGTTAATAAAATATTCAAAATAATATTATAATCAAGAATATTTGCAACACTTTACTGACGTGAGTTAACTGCATTAGATATAAGTAATAAAGGGGGGGGTAATTAAAAATTATAAGAAAAAGGATAGACAGGAGTAACCAGCAAGGCCTTACCGATTGAAAAAGTCACAGTAGGTGAAAATTTTGAAGTCATAGATAGATTCACCTCATAAATTATTTACACTCTGTTAAGGGTAAGATAATGCCACCAATGTTAAAAAAAAAAAAAAAAAAAAATCCCTCGCACGAAAATTATGAAAAAAATTTAAAATGTTCTCCTCTACACCCCCTATTAGTCAGGGGAATAAGAGGAAAAATCGCGCGTTTAGTGAAGAAAGCATGAATTTTTTTTTGGTGGTAGAGTTCACCCCAAAGATCAATTTTTTTGGCGGAGTCGCGCGAAAATGACCTTGGTTCGACCCCCCGTGACCTTTGACCCCGCGCTTCTATATTATTTTTTCCTGCCTATACTTTTCATTTTAGAGGAAAAATGTACTCTTGCAAAACTGTTTGTAATAATGAAAAGGTGATATGAAAAAAAAATCAAGTTCGTAAATTAATTATTTTCAAAATGGCGGCTAATTAACTTAATTAATTCATGAATTCTTCGTACCTTTCAATGAATTTCTCTTAACTTTTGATATTTATGTTGAAATTAAACCTCGCTTATTGTACTCACACATTTTATGGTACCAAAAGTAATTAAATTAAGTCATAACTTGCACATAATTAGGCAAATTATTGATTTAATTGAGTAGAACCAGGTAACACTGTGTAGGTCATCTAGTTCAAGAATATTATGAAACAGCTTGAACAAGCTGACACGTGACTTACAAGTTGTTGGGACCCCCCCTGAACACACTGTTAGAAACTTTCCAAAAGTCCCATGTAGAATAAGGTCAAAAATCCGGGTTTGTCCCGGAATCCAAAAACATTTTTTTCCCGCGTGAATAATTGACGTAGCGTTTTGCAAAATACATCAATTTGAAGCTTATACTACCAATAATTTAGGAAAAATACTCAATCATATTTTAAAGTATTATTTTATCGTATGATTAATTAACTAAAACGCTAATTAGCGTGGTCCAATAAATTTTCAAAATGGAATATTTCTGAAGTTCTTGCGCGCATTGATTTTGAGTTTATTATCACATTATGATCACATTATGAGATCGTTTAATTTAATTGAAACGTTTTTGTTTCATACTCCTTACTTGCATAGAATTTTAGTTACAGTATGCAGAAGTGCGCAATTCAAGGAAGCGCATATACATGCATATATGGGCCATGTCTGTGGTATATTAATTAGCAGCCACAACGTCTCTGTAACACACAATGCAATGTAAACGATCGAGATATCAACAGCATATCTATAATAACTTGCTCGTTCTCTAAATATGTTTTTTTTTCCCTCTCGGGGTGAAAAAATTTGGGGGTGGGAAGGGGTATTCGAAATACTGCTGTTAATAATTGATGCAACGCCTGCAGTATAAGAGCCAACACCACGGTTCCATTTACCCCCTTTTTATTCCTAATTTTACATTGAAACGAACTTGAAGAGTGGAGGGGGGAGGGGGATATAGAAGGGAAATCTCTCAATTGATGCATTAAAAATATGTAATTAATTACCACATATATGAGCTTTATTTAAAATATTTTTTATTTAATTACTCATAAAAAATATGCATATATTAAAAAAAAATAAAAAAATAACTAATAATCCATTTAAAGTACCCATCTGAATCGGATATTTTTTCAAGGTGGAGATAATATTGTTGGATATTTTAATTTTCTTTTTGTTTTTGTTAATTGAAATGTAAATTGAAGCATGCGTGCGTACAGATCTCGGAACAGCTTGAACTTCGATATTGCCTGTATGCTGGGTTTTGAGCGATCGAGTCAAGAAATAGTAAGAATAACAACCACCCCCAAGTCTCATCCATATACCCACTAAAATCTGGGTCATAATAAAACATAGGCACAAGGGGCATTCACAAAGTCTTAAGGCCACATTTAAGGCTCGATAATTTAAAGCTTGATTTTAGACGTGCTTTTTAGACCCAAAATTTCTGATCTTAAATTATTGAGCCTTAAATGTGGCCTTAAGGCTTTGTGAATGCCTCTATTAATTTTTAAGTAATAAGAGAGTAATACATATATTATACCTATTGATATTATAAGACAAGCTATACTGAAAAGGTATTTGAATCATATTTGTTATCGTGAATAAAATTTATTGCAATCCTATATTGACATAAAAGTATTTTGTTTTCGTATAAAAACATATAAGAAACAATGCATGACTTTCATTATAAAGTTTATTTTATAATTATATTTATATATATACCGTAGTTCTTTTATTCTGAAAGTTTAATACAAAATAATACAACGCTTATAAATAATCTGTTGTCGTCATTTTCTTCTTATTGCGTATATTATTATTTATTTCTCTCTCTTATTATAGCAACAATTTTATTTTATCTTTAGCACATTAATGATACTCATAATTAATAATACGATCAAATAATTATATTAAATTTGCAATCTTTTCAGGAATAATAAGGGGGTAAATGGAACCGTGGTGTTGGCTCAACAACAGACGTTGCATCAATTATCAACAGCAGTATTTCGAATACTCCTTCCCACCCCCAAATTTTTTCACCCCGAGAGGGAAAAAAAAAACATATTTAGAGAACGAGCAAGTCATTATAGATATGCTGTTGATATCTCGATCGTTTACATTGCATTGTGTGTTACAGAGACGTTGTGGCTGCTAATTAATATACCACATACATGGCCCATATATGCATGTATATGCGCTTCCTTGAATTGCGCACTTCTGCATATACTGTAACTAAAATTCTATGCAAGTAAGGAGTATGAAACAAAAACGTTTCAATTAAATTAAACGATCTCATAATGTGATCATAATGTGATAATAAACTCAAAATCAATGCGCGCAAGAACTTCAGAAATATTCCATTTTGAAAATTTATTGGACCACGCTAATTAGCATTTTAGTTAATTAATCATACGATAAAATACTTTAAAATATGATTGAGTATTTTTCCTAAATTATTGGTAGTATAAGCTTCAAATTGATGTATTTTGCAAAACGCTACGTCAATTATTCACGCGGGAAAAAAATGTTTTTGGATTCCGGGACAAACCCGGATTTTTGACCTTATTCTACATGGGACTTTTGGAAAGTTTCTAACGGTGTGTTCAGGGGGGGTCCCAACAACTTGTAAGTCACGTGTCAGCTTGTTCAAGCTGTTTCATAATATTCTTGAACTAGATGGCCTACACAGTGTTACCTGGTCCTACTCAATTAAATCAATAATTTGCCTAATTATGTGCAAGTTATGACTTAATTTAATTACTTTTGGTACCATAAAATGTGTGTGTACAATAAGCGAGGTTTAATTTCAACATAAATATCAAAAGTTAAGAGAAATTCATTGAAAGGTACGAAGAATTCATGAATTAATTAAGTTAATTAGCCGCCATTTTGAAAATAATTAATTTACGAACTTGATTTTTTTTTCATATCACCTTTTCATTATTACAAACAGTTTTGCAAGAGTACATTTTTCCTCTAAAATGAAAAGTATAGGCAGGAAAAAATAATTTAGAAGCGCGGGGTCAAAGGTCACGGGGGGTCGAACCAAGGTCATTTTCGCGCGACTCCGCCAAAAAAATTGATCTTTGGGGTGAACTCTACCACCAAAAAAAAATTCATGCTTTCTTCACTAAACGCGCGATTTCGACTATTTTTTCCTCTTATTCCCCTGACTATATCAGTAGCTAAAATATCAAGTATACAAATACGATCTAGTTTTTGAGTTATTAATTTTTAAAGTTGACTACTTTAACATGGAGAAATGAAACTTCCATGTTAAATTAGTCAACTTTAAAAATTAATAACTCAAAAACTAGATCGTATTTGTATACCTGATATTTTAGCTACTGATAGAGGGTGTAGAGGAAAACATTTTAAATTGTTTTCAGAATTTTCGTGTGAGGGATTTTTTTTAACATTGATGGCGTTATCTTACCTTTAAGACGTTTTGCATTGTGTAGATGCTTCAAGTTGCAAGTAGTGAGTGCATGTTTTTACTAAAAAACAAAAAATGACATGTGTTTGATCCACAGATGACCAGTACTTGGCTTAATTGACCTTTTCTCCCCCCTGTATAAAAAAAATGTAACATCACCTTAACAATTTGTATTATTATTATTTTTTTATTCATTTATTTATTTACTGTATTTATTTCTAGGTGGTGGAACTACGACAACGAACTTTAAACCAAACAAGTATCCATCTCCAGCACGGAACAACTCCGAGACTCGTGGAAACTTCCGTCCCCCTTCAAACCACCCTGACAGATTTGTTAAACCTGAAGAAAATGTTACAGAATCTCCATCTATGTATGACCCATATTATGAAGACACTCCTAGTATAGGACAAAATATGATGCAAAAATCAGCACCACAGAGGAATTTGGGGAATATCCCATCTTCAAAGTCAACATTCCATGTAAAATATAATCAGAATATGGAAGATACTTCAGAACAGGATTTTGAAAGTTCCGAAGAAAATTATAATTTAGATTCTGGACAAAATGTGATTCAAAATTCTTCAAATTCAAAAACACATTGTAGTTTTGTGCCTAAACAACCATTAAATCATCGTAATTTAAATAAACAGCAAAGAAAAAGTAATTATGAAGAGTAAATACTCAATATAACAAATTTAATTTATTTATTCTATTATTGAAAAGATTATTTTATTTTATTTATCAAAAGAGCAAAATGTATAAAATCTGAATTTTCAATTTTATATTAATAATTAAAAACAACAAAATTGTAAATAAAGTTTACGTGTGATAGAATAAAATATAAGTCAAAAGAAGTGTATATAGACAGGGAGTGTTATGCTTTATAAGCAAGCATTAAATCATTATAATTTAAATAAACAGCAAAAACTAAAAAGTAATTACTCATTTTAATTTATTTGTTCTAATGTTTTGTTATTTGAAAGGGTAATTTTATTTGTCAAAAGAGCAAAATGTATAGAATCTGCATTATTTTCAGTTTTAAAGATTTTATTATTGTCAATTTTACAATAATTGTAAATAGAGTTTTCATGTGATAGTAAAATAAAGGTAAAATAAAATAAAATTGTAAAATAAATACAATCCATACGATTCTTGACTTTTTCTGTTGAACTTATTCCTGATATATAATATGAATGCTGTTTTATATGGCTCCATCTGCATGGTCAATAATAAATATATAATATTCAATAAGTAACAGGCCCAATGTTAAAAAAAGTCCCACACATGAAAATTATGAAAAAAATTTAAAATGTTCTCCTCTACATTCCCTATCAGTTATAACTAAAATATCAGGTATACAAATTCGAGCTACTTTTTGATTTATGAATTTTTAAAGTTGACTGATTTAATTAACATGGAAGTTTCATTTCTTTATGTTAGAGTAGTCAACTTTAAAAATTCATAGCTCAAAAAGTAGGTCGAATTTGTATACCTGATATTTTAGGTACTGAGAGGGGATGTAGAGGAAAACATTTTAAATTTTTTTCATAATTTTCATATGAGGGACTTTTTTTAACATTGGGCGTGTTACCTACTTTTAATAAATATAGATATATTAGTTCCATCACATTCATTCATAGTATGTGATATGTAAAATAATTATAAAAACATAGATGTAGAGAAAATATTCAGAATAATACATTCTGGTTTCGTGATAATAATTAATAATTATTAGAGAGTTTCCACATCTTTTATAAAAAATATTTAAATTGCATCATAAAATAATTTGTTTCTTTACAGTAACAAAGCCATAAATTATTATTTACGAACTATTATAAATAAAATGCACACTCTGAAATGGTCCCCTACAGGTTAGGCAACTTGTTTTGCATCAAAGTACAGCGGGTTGCATATATTTCAAGGGGAACGTCTCGTAAGGCTTAAAAAAGTAATTTAATGTTATGTAATGGACAGAAGGAGCAATTATTGTATTATTGCAACAATGAATTTATTATCCCCTTTTTATTAATAAGGACCAGAGACGTTTTCAGAGGGTGTGGCCGATACTTAATTAAATATTTTAAAAATATAGTTCCCGCAACGTGGAAATTCAGTTTTTTTCCCCTGTGTTGTTTTTAGCACTTTTTATATACTTGTTAATTGTCCTTTTTAATTAATAAGCCGTTTATATATTATATTATAACCTCAAAATAAGGTTATTAATTTGAAGTAATTAATGAAGTAAATAATTTATTCTCAACACCGAAAAACGAGTTATATAATATTTATTAAGTTAAATATGCAGTGGAATTAAAACTTACTGTTAATATAAATTAATTGTCCCTTTCGTATTAGCAATATTTTTCCATTGTCTGCTTCTTTTTTTTTTTTTTTTTTTTTTTTTTACTTATATATTTTATAATCGTATATCTTATGATTGTGCCTAATGAAATTAAGAGATAATAACAAACCATTTAATGGAGTATCGACCTCAATTTTTTTATTATTATTGCAGAAATGGTTAGAGGGTGCAAAGTTATGCTACCCTGATTTTTTTTTTCAGATTTTTTAGAGCCCTGGAACTATTTTTAAAAAATTATTGAAAGTCCTTTTTGTGACGTCACGCGGCGGCAAGTCCTATATTTTTCTTAAAGAGAGGCGTCTCGTAACGTCACAAAAAGAACTACCAATAATTTTTTAAAAATACTTCCCGGGCTCTAAAAAATCTAAAAAAAAAATCAGGGTAGCATAACTTTGTACCCTCTATCCATTTCTGCAATAAAAAAAATTAGGTCGATACTCCATATTATAAAATAAAATATTATTAAATTTCTCAGTTATCCATACAAAATATTTATTACCACTGACGTATATTCTCGTTTCTTCTGCGACTGAGTGTACATCATCAGTAGAAGGTTTCACGAACCTGCTCTTCATCAGTCATCACGTGTGTCATCTGCTGCAACAGATCACTTCGAGGTAGCCTCTGACGTCACACAGTCAGCCGTGAACTTAATGTGTGACTGTATCAAGTTCAAATTGATACAAATATGTAGTATATAATATAAATATATGAGACACTGGGTATCAAATGAGATTATTTATCTCATTCGATTCCGTCTGACAGAAATTTCCTTTTAACTTACGTAGTAAAACTGAGGTCAATTTTTAAAATGAGTTGTACAAAAGTTTATACTATAATATCTATAACAACAATAATGAGATACAATTAATGATCTAAGAGAAAACAACAAGGTACAATAAGTTTCCTCTTGTGTGTGCATGTCTGAAGACACGTAACCTCTTCTACTTGAATGCACTTCTCGGCACGTAGTTCATTCTGTGGAAAAATAACAAGGTTTGAGTTGCATGTAGGATACTCCAATTCTTGCAGTTAATAAACTGTAGTTCAGTGATTCGGAGTTCCAATCGATATAATTATGATAAAAATTGTAAATGATAATAAATATTTAGAGCTTGCAAGAGCTCTTTTCTCTTTTTTTTTTTTTTTTTTCTTTTTTAAATAATATTAAAGTCTCTATCATGGGCCAATCATACATGCAATAATTTAAATTAATATTACAAGTAATTTATTCATCATTCTTAATAGGTGATCCGCACCAATTTAATTCTTACAACAATTAAAAATTGAGTTGCGAGGTGTCAAAAATTCATAAAACTAAACTCCCGCATATGTAATGGATTATTTTTTGAAAACTATTTATGTAGTGTTAGTATTTTGTATTTAAAAATTATGTATTTCATTAAATTATTATCATAAACTTTAAATTTAATCAATAATACATTTTTTTTTTGCAAACTTTACTATTATTTAATTAATATAATTAAATTTTGCATTGTGTTTATAAAATTAACTTAAATATTATTTAATAAAAAATCTTTAATAATTTTTGGCATGAACAATTTATTCAAGCATTTTTTTATGAAAAAATTCAATTTTATTATTTAAAATCAAGTATGTTTATTTATTTGTTATTTTTTTAAAACTCCCTTATTGTTTTTCATCCAACAAAAATTCCTCATATTACGTCATAGACATGCAATCTCTCAATAATTAACAACTAGTTCATTGACTTTAATTAGTTTAGTGTTATAACTTTCTATTAATTTCCTGCTCTGACGTATAGAATTTCATTTGACGTCACATTTTGACCCGGCGTTCAAACTTCTTTCCTCTGGACGAAAAAATGTGGAGATCATCGGGTGACCTTGACGTCATCTCACCTGTTTTGCAAACCTGTAGGTCACTCCAAGGTCACAAATTGGTGGTATTGGTTTTGTCTGGAATATAATTATTAATTTTATAACTTAGTTCAATTTTATATTTAAAAATAAATAATTTTAATGAATTAATTAATATGTTATAATTATTGTTATATTATTGTATGTAGCTATATAATATTAAATGTTGAAAATAACCGCTGATATAGGGAATTCTAAAGCTACGATCAGATCGGACCTGTTTTAAAAATAGCCATGCTAGAAGTCATTAAAATCAATTTAGTTGCTTTTGATCAGTGTACCCTAGATCCGAGTTAAGTATTATAGAAATATATCATGTATCCTCAATATATTTATTATTACTCGCAAAGAGAACACACATATAATAAATATAGGGAATTTTTCAAGCTAATTTGGTTATCAAAGATGAGAAAAAATCAAAATTCGAATACAAAAAAAAAAAAAAAAATTAAATAAATAAAAAAAATAATATGATTGTAATATTATATGGCCGACATATAATATTACAATATTAATAATATTATATTATTATTTATTAATAGATGTTATTTTAAATTGTCCATGATCGAGCACCTACTTATAACAGTACACTATGTCAATAAACTCCCTAACTTCAGTTATGTAATATTTTTTCTGCAATGATTAATATCATATTCGCGTGCTACTTTTATACAAATATCTATTACATTTTCATTAATAATATTTCATTAATTGCCTTTTAAACTATTCATCTGTATTGGCTCTATATCATTTATAAAATAATAAAATTAAAATAATTAATTGTAATTTTTTTCATTAGTTGAAGCTCAAACTAAATTCAAGGTAAATTAAAATTTTCTGCATTTATTCATGAAAGTCATCATAGATTAAATTTCAGCTTAAATTAATTTTTAATTATTTGACATTATGTATACTATGTTCATGACATTAAAAATTTCCATGTAAGCATCTCTTTTGTTAATATTTCTTACGATTAATATCTAAAAAAAAAAAAAAAAAAAAAACGAAAAAAACGAAAAAAAATCACAATAAAAAAAAAACTTTTAATTGGAAACAAAATTACCCATGATGTAAATTACATACATGTTTTCTTTTCCTTATAGCATTTTCTTTGAAATGTTTTTGTATACATTATAAATCTAAAAATAAAAATAAAAAAGATGTAGGTTGTTTTACCACTTTAATATAAATGACGTATACAAAAATAAAACTACTGTGGAAAATTTTTTAATGTATAAAAAAAGTTTAAAGAGAAGGTCGAATGCCCTTAGGCATATTTACTGATCATTCCCTGGACACGTGAGCATGAGGTACGAAGGGGAAAGAGAGTTAAAACCATTTCCTAAAACATATATGAGTGACGTCAGGCAGTAATATGCAAATCTTACAAAAAGTTGCAATGAACTCAATCTATAATTTACACGGTACAGCTCCAAGTATTCCACATAATCATGAATGCCATGTTAACAATAATGTACTACCTGATAAGATATAAATTTAGCCAAGATAAAAAATAATTGAATATTGTTTTGCGATTATAATTGCTTAAAAATTAAACATTTTGAAGATAATGTGAAACATAAACGGTAGATTAATTAAAATAATTTACGATTTTTACCAATCTTTAAGCAACAATTGCAATATTTTTTATACAGAATACTGTATAAATGTATCTGCAGTATAATTAATTATAATTATGTTCTTTGAGGCTGGAGATGTACTGCACTTATGAATCATAAATATGGGAAAACTCCCTATATTAATTGGAGTCAATAAATCTATAAAATAAATAAAAATAAACAAATATATTTTATATAAGGTCCTATATTACGTAACAGCACCTTTCTCCTCCAATTTGAGGGTATATACTAGAGGGTTTAAAAAAATCTGGAAAAAAATTAACGGCATATAACTTCAGGTATGCATACTGTGTTTGAAATGCATCAATTAAAAAAAAATTATGCATGCATGCACGTTGGAATCGAAAATAACAGAAATAGTGGTTAAAAAAGTTACATTCTAATATAATAACTTTTTAAGTTGTTTTTTGCTCATTTTACTTTATTATATTACTTCATCCCTTTGTTTAAATAATGTTTTGTCCTGTGCAAGTGTAGTTCCTGTAGCCTGTAGTTCCAGCATCAGTAATATTTTCCTCTGGAGCACTGCATGCTTTTAAATTATTGAGTGTTTTTTAACCCATTCAGTTATAAAGGGACATAGGGTACTGTAAACAAAAATATTAACAAGATCGTTTCATTAAAAAAAATAGGAAATTTGCATATTTAATTATAATTTCATATAGTGAGGATATTAATGAATAAAAATAAATGCATCCTAATATAATGATTAATTTCATCTTTAAAAAAAAAACTAGCTACCCCTGAATATTAGGCAAACCGTGTAGCTTCATTTGCCTACGGCTGTACTGATTACACACAATGATTGCACTGCGGTTTGCATACGTTTGTATCAGCAGGGGTAATGGCGGCCGGCGTGCAACTTGACTTTTAATTGTCTTAAATAAGACTGTTGATTCCTAAAGGAAATTATTAAATGTAACTTGAATTAGTTTTTACTCCAAATTTGGTTCGACTCCATAAAGCATGCAACTAAAGCAACGCTAATCAGGTCTCTTTCAATGGGGAATTCTCCTACATTTATTTTAATTTTTTTCCAGATGCTCTATGCCTTGAAATTAAATGTCCCAAAACAAAAAAGTTTCAATCTTCAAAATTGGAAACAAGGGAATTTTTTAAAAATCTTCCTTCTTTTGAATTTAGCGCCAAAACGTGACGTAGAAACTGCCTAGCAGGCGAAATTTTTCTGCAATAAATTTATATTTTCAATTATCACTCTTAAAATAAAACTGATATTAGAGACAAAACTATTGATACTAGGGTAGAAAAACCCGCTGATTTCGATCGTGTTACTAAAATTTATAGCCAATCACTCCTTGACGCTCAAATTATGATATCAGGCAGTTGTTGTGTGTTAACTAGGGAGTTTCTACGTCACAATTTTCAGGTTTGCGCGCGGGTTGCATACTTTGCCCCTATTCTAATAATCCCTTCAGAGTCCCCAAATTTGAGTTTAAAAAGTTGAAACTTAAGTCAAACTTATTGTTAATATGCACCCTATCATAATATAGTAGTCAAATTAAAATTTGAGTTGTAAGAGAATTCCCCATTGCTCTATTACTATCTCCAATATATATGACTTACATGAGTAATATTACCATATGGCATGGCTAAATTAATTACTATATTATAATAAACAGTATAAATAAAGGCTCAATTGAAGCCTAATAGTATCAACTGGAGCAATTTAAAAGGAGCACACAGAATCCAGTTAATACAATATTAATAGTGTATGTTATTATAGTTTATGAAGTGGAGCAAGCTTATTTTCATAAGGTTGATGATTACCCTTCAGTGACTTATGTTTACACGTGATTATTAGAGTACATACAACCTTAATAAGGTAAAGACACTAAAGACTAACCTTTTTCTCTGTGTTACTGCGACTATATCAGTAAAAGGTCATTAAACTGTATAATATTTCACTAACACGACATAAAGTGATGTGCAACCAACTTCCACACACTCAATGGGAAATTACCTGTATGTTTTTTTTTATATATAAACATAAAGTAACTCAAGTCCGAATTACCACCTTCAAACCTCATCTCAGGTAACATAAAGGTGGTGTTGAGATTAAGAAGAGCTCACATCATTCCTGAAAGTTACACAAGCAACAACTTCACTGCAAAATAACAAATTGTTTTATATTTTGTTATATCGAGATAATTGTGATAATTTTGAATTTGCATGTATCCATGAAGAGCAGGGCATTAGGGTATCAAGAAACCGTCAAGTTCTTACCAACTGTTAGGTAAGTAAAAAACAATATATTAGTCAGAATTTAGTGTCGGGCTGATTTCATATTTCTATATAATAATCGTATCTATTAAATTTTCTTATTATAATGCAATTTACTTATGTATTACGCGTATTTCATTATAATGTTAACAATAGGTTAGTAAAAACAATATATTAGTCACAATTTAGTGTCGGACTGCGATTTCATATTTCTAATTAAAATTCAATTATTTGTTATTTCACTATTTATATATGTTACGAACCATATAAGTCCAAAGCTTCCAACTCTATTTTGAATAAGTTATAAATATTTCTTGAAATTAAATATATAAACTAATAGTTTTATTTTTAATTGTGTTTTTAAGAGATTTAATATAAAAATATGTATATATTTTACTCTATAATAAATAATTAATTGTTTCTAATAAGAAATAAAAATATAAAATATTTTAAAATTAAAATATGAAATTAAAATAAAATATGTTAAAAAATTAAGATTAAGTTAATATTTAATCATTTAATATTCTTTAAATATTATACCTTCTTTTCTTAACAGATAGAGAAATTCGAAGAGGCAAAGGATATAATAATCTTACTATCCTGCTTGACGACTACACCTTTTTTTATGCATTTATATCGCAACTTGGAAAACTCGCATAGCCAGTTTTTTATGACATTATTTTCTGTATAATATAATCTTACATCAATTTAACCTTAATAGTACGTCATCACATCATTTTAAAAGGCTTCCTTATATTTAAATTAACATGGACAATATTTCCTGGGTAATCAAGGCTACTCAAAATTATTTTACCTCAATGTCAACTAGTATGTAATATTACATGTCAGAAAATATAAATATGATATTTTATAATTATAAGGAAGTAATTAACACTATTAATTATATAAATTTGCATAATAATATATGCTTTCTTTTTATAGGAATCTATGTTTAATTTAGTTTCTCCGTTTGGTTATTTTATTTTACTTTTAAAAAGAAAACATTTTATTTGGTAGATTTGACACAATTTCCTTACTCTTGATTCTGAACTAATTGTTTTCATTTATAATTAAAAAAAAATCTCACTAATCACATCGGGGGACATTCACGAAGCACTTTAACCCCCACTTTAGCCTCGATTTTTATCATTGGTGCTAAACCAGGGGTTAAACATAGGGACTAACCATGTTTAGCCTCTGGTTTTGCACCAGGGATAAAAATTGAGGCTAAATTGGGGGTTAATGAGCTTCGTGAATGTCCCCCTATATAGTGTGTCTTAGGCTAATAGTAGGCGAGAAATCTAGTCACTTTATTCCTTCTTGAAATGTGCTCAATAATTCTCTCTATAGGTTAAATAGTATACCTATTTAGAGAAAACCTAAATAGCGTACACATTTTGCACCAATTGGCCTCACACAAGGTAATAAAGTGCAGAAAGTGAATGCTGTATTCAGAGCTTATCAAACAGGCCTCCTGCATTTCGCTCTATATATTCTTTCTAAAATCCCAAACCGTAATACAATTTAAATTCCCATACTTTTACAAAAAATCGTTAAAAATTAATCAAAATTTCATGATGTGAATTCTCTTGGACTCTATATATATTATGTCAATGGTTGTTACAGAGTATATAATATCATATATCAATGACTCCAGGCTTGGACTGTGTGTACAGTCATATTTACATAATATTCCTTCCGGAAGTAGCCGGAAGTGTAAGGTTTCTGACCTTCCTATTCGTACTTTAGTATTTCAATTTCAGAGATATATTTCAGTAATTGCACTCCAAAATCCTCTGAAAATATTCAATGCTAAATTACAAACAAAATAATCACAAACTTTACCTACTGCTGGAAGGAATATAAAAATAATTTGACTATAGGGGCTAGTCAGGGCCATATAGGCATTACAGGGTCCACCTGAAAGGAGGCGCTTGAATGACTCATCTAAAGACGGATTCACATGGCGACAACAGCGATGCGACGCAAAAGCTGTGAAATCCTATGCGGCAAGTGAATTCACCAGGCTGCGGCGACGAATTATCGATGCATTTTTTTAATCGCCAAATATGGCCACCAATGGATGTTACAGCATTTTTATTTGTTTCGCGTCGCATGATAAAAATCGCCATGTGAATCCGCCTTAATACTACGGCTGATTAACTATGACAAAACAGTTATAAATAAAGATGTTTACGATTTGTTTCAGGCTCAGCAAACACCTCAGCACACTCAAGGGAAGTCGTCGGGGTAACTCTGGAAACCGTCTAGAACTTCAAGTGCTTACTCAACTCCAACACGTGCCGTAGAGTAAGTAAACAACTGCAGTGCTGTGGGGGAATCAACAACTAATTAATTATGTTACTTTGATTGATAAATATTATAATGTGTTGCAATTAGATTTATTTGATAATGAATGAAATGAAAAAGTATATATCCCTAACTGAAAATTTTCATCTTATAAATTCTTTCTAAACATTGTTCAAACTTATTATTATGACATGATATTTTTACAGTTTTTACATCATACAATATTTAATTTCATTCGCTAAAAATGGGGAAGTAATTTTTAATATTTGATCCTATGTATCAAAAATATTTCAGAATGATCGAATTTCACTCTCAAAAAGACAAAGGAAATCAGTGGGTATTCACATATAATTTTATCTTAACCTTGTCTTAATATTATATCACTGGGCTACAAAAGATATTATATACCCTCCAGGGGCTAAATTTGTTACAAGAAAAAAATGAGGACTAAATTAGTGCTAAAGCATGTTTAACATTGCTTAGCACCGATATGGCCCCTATTTTTTTTAGTATACTATTATACCATGCTTAGCCCCTGGTTTAGTACCATATTTAGTCTCGTCTTTACCTGTGGAATAAAAATTTGTAGGACAAAATGGAGCTAAATTTCTTTTTTAAATGCCTCACCTGTAAAATGTAAAAAATAATAAAAAAAAAATGCAATTCGGGGACATGTTCATTAGTAAAAAATAATTTGAGGATCTCGTATTTTTTAATTTAATTGCATGATTGGCAATTCTCGTCAAGTTGTTTTGAAAAAAATTATCCAAATGTAACCACTAAATTAAAAAAAAAAAAAAAATCAGTACTTCTTTGTAGCTTATTATATAATCTTATATAAAGTTAATATTATATTAATATGGCATTCACATTCTATAGCAACTTTTCAGTGTCAGTAAAGTAAGAGGGACCAAAAAAATTTGTTAATTGACATTTAAAATAATTTGTTTTTTAATACAAATTATATTCAAGGTCTTTTTTATGAAATTAATCTTAAATATATAGTATATTTAAAAGCAGTTTTTTACAATGCTGGTGTAGAAATGGTTGTTGTCATGGCCATATAAGAAAAACAAGTCTTTCGAGGATAAAAATAAACAAACCAGGATCTGTGTACGTTATATAGGTATACACGTATTAATAAAATAGTCAGTTCTTGAGTGCATGGCTAAATAATGCCTATTCTCAAAAAGGAATCTAATTAAATATTATTAATTCTGATTTTAATGAACACTGTTTTAAAAACATCCATAGCCTCTGTTATAAATAAAATAATTTATTTCAAAAATTCCCTATTAAAATGGATGAAATGTAAAAAAAATTAGCATTATCTTGATAATGCTTACATAATGAACATTAAAATTTATGATGAATAAATATAATATATATTTAACTTTAATATCAAGTATTATTATATAACATTTAAATTTTATAATGTATTCTCCATAATTTAAATAATTATACGAGTACTCGTAATTCCTTATAAGGAATTATTATGTCATGTTTATTTTTTTGTGCATAAAATCGAACTGCATAACCAGAATATAAACAAGAGAGCGTCGAATTTTAACTTGGGTCAAAAGTTCACCTCCGGTCAAATTAGTAAAGACAAGTTTCTTATAGCTTTCTTCTGAGGCACCAATTTTAACTTTAGAAACATCTGTAACCTCAAAATGCATTTACTACGACACAAATTTGAGAGAAATTTTGAACATAGTAAACAAATAACTAATAAATGTGAACCAAATAAATTGAATGCAAGTCAGTGCAATTAAGATTCTAAATTTAGTAGCATTGAAACAGTTAATCTTATTAATTGTTATGTATAAATTCTTAATATTTTTTATTTTGTATTTATAATTATGTAGTTATTTTCTTTCATTATCTTAAGTTATCAATAACGATAATTAAATTATTGAAATAAAAATTTCGTCATGCATTACAATTTTATTTTTCAAGCGTTAATTTTATAAAACTATATCCATTATAATTGCTCCAATAAATCAACGTTCATGCCATTCTGATACGTAACAGTATTATTTATATTATGTAATAAATAAAAAATATATTTAGTTTAAATTGATTCTGTTATTGTATTATTTGAATTTGTGAACTATAAAGAAAGGTTTATATGTTCACTTTTAATTAGCCGAGCTTGAATTATTATAATAAAATAATGTATCTTTTGCTTCGACCGGCAAGCTTTAATAAAGCTCTGGCTAGACAATAACCTGTATGATTAAATAAAAAAATAATAATAGAGTATCGACCTCAAATTTTTTTATTGCAGAAATGGATAGAGCGTACAAAGTTATGCTACCCTGAATTTTTCAGTTTTTTTTTTTTTTTGAGCCCGGGAACTATTTTTTAAAAATTATTGAAAGTTCTTTTTGTGACGTCACGAGACGCTGCTCCTAAACAAAAAGATAGGACGCGCCGCCTCGTGACGTCACAAAAAAAGACTTTCAATAATTTTTTAAAAATAGTTACCGGGCTCAAAAAAATCTGAAAAAAATAAGGGTATAGCATAACTTTGCACGCTCTATCCATTTCTGCATTAAAAAAAATTAAGGTCGATACTCCATTAATAAATATAAATAATATTTTTAATAATAAAAAATAATAATAATTTGTTGTATTTTTCTTATGTTTACAGTCAGTGATTCTCCTCGAAGATACCTCTCTATAAATTGACCGTCACCGTGCAGAATAAATTATTAGAGACTATTTTCCGTTGATATTCAGTAATATCTACACTCATTCACAGTAAAACTAGGACCAATCACTCAATACTACACTCAAACCCCGTGAAAATGGTGCAAGGAGAAGCAAACACAATGACTCGAGGATCTACCCCAGGCGAAAGCTCAAGGTAATTTTATTTATTTTATATTAAATATTTTTTTATTAATTCTAATATTTATAGGTCTGTTTGTAAGCAAGTCAAAATGTCATAAGATTGATCTCATTCTTATGATAGTTCATGAATCTAACGTTAATTAATTCATAATAGGTAGTCATATGGGAATAATAATTCAAATTTAGCTTAATTTTTTCTTCTTTTTTGTTTTCATATATCATTAGTTCTGTTACTATTAATTTATTAATTGAGTATATAACTATATAACCTAATAAAAATATGTAAAATACTACATCTCTACTTTATGGTGTAGGTCTACAAACGAACCCAGCAGTGAATAAATTTTGATAATTTACAACACTATGGTACATTGCGGTTAATTAAAAATTAAAACAATTACATAAAAAAATTATTATGAATTTTTATTAATAATTTTATAATAAAACATTAATAACATACAATAAATTATGTAGATACAAAAATAAAATAAAAATAATACAACAAATATTTATTTGTATAAAAATAGAATTTATATTTCTTGAGTATTTATTAATCTTAACTTTTTTCAGAATTAAAAAAAAAAAAAAAATCTACGGTGGTGTCACGAACTCTTTTCTTACCCCTCTCATATTTGTCCCTCAAGATACTAATAATATTTAATCTCCACAGGAAAGCAAGCTACGACGCCCTGCAAAAACGTGAACAAGAACGTCGCGAACAGGAACGCAAGGAACAAGAGCGTCGGGAACGGGAACGTCAACAATCCAGCCGTTCTGACTCCAAGAGCAACTGGGGACAATTCAAGAACAAGGATCACTTCGTTAGCATGCATTTCTCGTAGAAAATCACCCTCATTGACTGTGATTACATGTTAGTATTGAATGCGGATACGTCTTGTAAAAATAGCATGAATCATCATGAACGAATACGCATTGAGTATCATTTGTAAACGCAGTTTTAATGGCGTATACATAATGTCATTTAATGAGACTTTGTTGTCGATGATAAATGTTATTTATTTGATGAATTCGCATTTAATATATTCATGTAATCACACTGATTGACGAACTGTTTACACATGGAAAAAAATTGATCGAAATATATTAAAACAAAATTTTACACTCTATTGGAATTTTACTTTCCTCATATCTAAAAATGAAGATAAGTCATTATATTTCAATTGTGACTTTTTCTAAAAATCTTCTAATTAATCTTAAACCTTCACATCAAAAATTTTCAATTTATTTCTATAAATTTTTTTCCCTGTTCTATATCATAATTAAGTTTCTTTATTTTAACGTAATGTTTATAATTATTAATATTATATTAGTAAATTAAACCTTATGTATAAATAAATATACTATAAATTTGTTATCATACAATGTATATTATATAAATAACTAAGCCTTATTATAATTTAATATAGAGAGAATAAAAAAAAAATATGTAAGGCTGCTAAATATTTAGGAATAAAAAAAAGTGAAATAAAAATTACAAAATATTGTTAATTAATGCTGTCTTTATGATGATTTTATTAGTTTTTATGTTTAAGGAAGTACTTATGCTTTTTGTATATATATAAAAAAAAATGACCAATAAAAAATAAAATGGAAAAAAATTCTTTAGTAATTTCTATGGCCCTCTTACAGACTTACAGATATATAATACCAAAAGTATAAATACTTGCAACCTTAAATATAATTAAATTAGAATATAATAAGGCTTAGTTATGTAGATAATAAAATGACCGAATTAATTTCTTAAAAATGACGAATGGCAAAATATAAATTGACCAACGGCTAGACAACTTTTACAGTTTTTTTTTTTACAATAATTTCAATATATTTTATAATGGAAAATAGTATCTAATCTTAATTATAATAATTTTTATTAAAAACGATTGATATGGTTAAATTTTATTAATATTTTTGCTTTGCAAATCTTTTTATAACGAAATTTCTAACAAACCTGATATTTAGATAAAAAAAAATTAATTTCGATATTAATCTCAAAATAACATTAAATCAATCGTCATTTTAATTATGCTATATTATTCTGCACGGTGAAGGTTAATTAAGTAGTTTGTAGTAATCTTTTCTATCCAATTAATATTTTTCTATTTTTTTATACACTAACAATATTTAGTGGTGAACTGATTTTTATTTTGTAACTTGCAATAAAATATTTTTTTAAATGCAAATTTTGTTTCATTTAAAAAAAAAATGTTGAAACATTATAGTTAATTTTACAATATTTATATAAAAAAAAATAGTACATATTATTTGTAATTAATGTAATAATCATAGCCTTTCTTTCTTTATAAATATTTTATAATAATATTTCACACTAAATTATATAATATAAAGTACTACTTATTGGGTTCAACACAAGTGATACTTGTAGAATATGCAATTGCTACATTGTGTCTATAGATTCCGTGATTTGTTATTATACGATATTACAAAAAACCAAGATTATTTTAAAACAATTTGATACATAAACTCGTCAACTCGACCCTACGTTTTTTTATTATGGTGAAAAAGGCAAGAATCAAAACGTAGCAATTCTTAATGCTCAAGTAAAAAGACAATTGAAAAGTAAATGAAACATTAATAAAAAAAAAACTTAAATATATGGAAACAATTTTCAGTCAGGTATACCTTAAGAATAATGCTCTTGTTCGTGTGTTTTTTATGCCACGAAAAAATAAAAGGGCGTTTTAAATACTTTGCAGAATGTAACTCAAGCTTATAGCAATTTTTAATGTAATTTATGTATTACATGAACCAACATTATTTTTAATTTTGTATTATAATAACAATAAATATTTTTTTGAGCAAAACAGCTTACAAAACACGAATCGTATGAAAAGAAAACTGTTCAATGGGTGTAATATATATATATATAATATATATATATATATATATATATATATATATATATATATATATATATATATATATATATATATATATATATATATATATATATATATCCCATTCACTAGTGTCACACAATCATAATATAAATACGAGATTTCAAAGAAATTTGACTACGATTAATGCACAACTAGAGATTTTATATATACACGTTCATTGGTTCAAAGGATAATTAATTAAAAGACTTGACACTCATAAGGAAAATTGTATTATTAAACGGTATGCGTCAGTATTACACTTCGGGGTAGTCAAAGTGACACACCCTCAAAGCAAACCATCTTAAAATCAGGTTCAAAAATGTATAAAATTCATAAATATTAGCCAAACATTTTAACATAATGGACAACATACATGAAAATTTTTTATTGCAGAAATGAATAGAGGGTACCAAATTATGCTACTCTGAATTTTTTTAGTTTTTTTTTTTTAGATTTTTTTTTTTTTAAACCCAGAACTATTTTTTAATAATTATTGAAAGTGCGGCCACGCCCCCTGGAGACGTCAATAGTCAATAGGCGTCTCGGTCCAATACTTTTTATTAAGGATTCAGGGATGCCAACTTAACTTACAGAACTTTCAATAATTATTTAAAAATAATAAAAAAAAATCTGAAAAAATTCAGAGTAGCATAATTTAATGCCCTCTATTCATTTCTGCAATAAAATTTCCATGTATGTTGTCCATTATATAACTTCCAGTAGATCCGTGTGAACAGATTTCTCTATCATTTTATAGTCTCTATTTACTAACATACTTTGTTTTACAACCACACGTGTACAAAAATCAAGTACTTATATAAGTTCAAAAAAAAAAACTACCTTTCCATTTAGCTGTGATCATGTTCAAATCACGTGCTTGCTCGTTTTTATCACGTGATAACCTCGTGAAAATTTTCTCCTTTAATTATTAGGTGTTTATGTTTTGGTCATGTGTAAAGACGTTGCTTTAGGCGAGTCATATTAACATGTGGACCTACAAAAAATACTACTTACATACCGGTTCTGAGTATTGAGTTTTATTTTTAGAACTTTTGTTTATGTTCCTTATTAATGTTTTATTAACATTTTTACTAGAATTTAATTGAAAACATTATTGAAACTTTGAAGCAACTAATTTTTGTATTAATTTTTAGGTGCATATTTATATAACTTATATAATATAATATTCTTAGTGTTAGTCATTGTTTTGTGTCTGAGTTAATTAAAGTTGCAAATACAGAGATTAATTTTCTCTACATACATTGAACAAATATTTATTATTTCATAATTAAATTCATTAACTAAATATTGTGTGAAAAATTTATTTCTTTGGCGTACAACTTCCTCCATGTGATTTAGCTTTAAGACCTTTACTTCGTTAGTGAAATTTTTTAATAAAAAAATATTTATTCTTATTAAAAATATTTACTATTACCTTTCAACATCAATTATAATAATTCAAAAAGTGAATCAAATTTAAAAAACTTAATACTAAAAAAATTATTATTAATTTTTAAATTAAAAAATAAAGAACATTAATTATTATAGATAAAGATCTCACACTAAACTGGTTGTATTTAATTATGGAAGAATAAGAACAGCCTAATTTTATTTTAGGGTTGTAATTTTTCATATGTTGTACTAGTTTAGTTAGGGGTGTATACGAACGATTTCTTTAACCACCCTTCTCACACTTATAGGGAGTTCTTGCAAGATTAATGGTAAAATGGAGTATTGACCTCAAAATTTTTTTATTGCAGAAATGGATAGAGCGTGCAAAGTTATGCGACCCTGATTTTTTTCAGATTTTTTAGAGCCCGGGAACTATTTTTAAAAAATTATTGAAAGTTCTTTTTGTGACGCCACGAGACGCCGCTCTTTAAGAAAAAGATAGGACTTGACGCCGCGTGACGTCACAAATAGGACTTTCAATAATTTTTTAAAAATACTTCCTGGGCTCTAAAAAATCTGAAAAAAATCAGGGTAGCATAACTTTTCACCCTCTATCCATTTCTGCAATAAAAAAAATTGAGGACAATACTCTATTGGTAAACACACCATCGCAGGTATTATTATTATTGTTACAATTGAAAATACTACGACTTGAGGTCTATCTATCAATGACCATCAGAGTAAAAAAATATATATATAATGAGAAATATACCCTACACATTAAACGATTGATATCACTTGAAAATACTAAAAAATTGATACAGTAATATTTTAAAACTTCATCGCTTATGCTGGTTTGAGCAAATTCAAGTTTTATACATGCTCTAATTTCAATAGCTGTAAACTTGAAGCGTTACAAGAATCAAAGAAAATTCATTTTTATCATTTTTACATGAAATAATCGTAAGATTTATTCATAATTTATTATTTTAATATATCGGACATTTGATTGAATTATGACTTTGAAACTTGAATTTATGATTATACTTTCAGTCTGCTTTATCTTATTGCAATATTATTGTTTACACAAACATGCGACAATGTAAAGGACAGAAATAAATTTATCATTAAATAAACACAAGTATTTTATTTAATATGAAACAAAATAAAAAAAATTACCAAAGTGCACGACTATGCACAGCAAATTATTTATAAAAATATCGTTAAAACATCAATCAAATTAAATATAATAATTATAGCAGTAATTTGACCCAACATTGAGTCAACATTGAATTTTCTTATTTTATAATCGTATCAACCACAGTTGCTGCTGACCTATTATTGGTCACAATTAACGTACGAATCAGTTTATCAGTTATAAATTTAATTATAAAACAAAAGTAATAATACTAATAATATATAAAACTCCCTCGATATAAAATATAAAAAAAAAACATAAATATATTTATAACAAAGCTCATTAAATCTACAACAACAAAAAATGTGTATTGATTAAAAAAAATATTAATTAAAAAATTTAAATTATAATATTTAAATTATTATGCAATTTACTGACATTTTTAAAACTAACTTACTATATATAGAACTCTATGAAGAATCTGTGATGTTTTTCTCAACTATTATTGATAATTTATTATTATAAAGCCGGTATTACACAATACAATTTATCTAACTATTGCATACAATTTTTCCTTTCAAACAAACTTGAACTCCATTTGTTTGTATGGAGATGAAATTTTCTTGTAAGGAAAAATTGTATCGTGTAATACAGGCTTAAAATTAAATTAAATTTGTATTGATTAAATGAATTAATCTCTTTTATTGCTCCAACTTAATTTCCTCTCCTAAGCCAAGATCTGCAAAGAACTCTGTAAGTTTCTCTGCATCTTGTGAGGTAAAATTTTCACATGCTATCATTTCAATGGCTGTCAAATGTGGAGCGAAGCAAACCAAACTTTTGAGAGAATCAAGAGAGACGTTTGAGACTGAATTAATACGAAGATACTTTAAACTTGACAAAATTCTGTGGTTATTGATCGCTTCTGCAAATATTGTCTGTAAGAATTCATCAGAGAGATTTGGAGTCTTTGATATATGAACAATTTCCAAGTTTTCAGATTGAAGAATCGCTTGTAAGGCACAGGTGGGAAAATTACCTGAAATATCATTAATTAGCACATTCTTCAATTTTGTAAATGTATTTTTCATTGAATATTCTGGTGTATTGTACGTTCTACATTCGTAACCTAATATTTCTAAATTTGGACAATATTTTGAAATTAAACTAATATCAAATGGTTCTAAATTAGATGCAGTACTATCAATTTTAATAATTCTCAAATTTGAATTAAATTTCATAATTAAATCACGTATAAAATTATATTCTACATCTCCTAAAGTTAAATCTAATTGTTGAATTTTCTTTGCTTGAAATAATACAGATGCTTTTACTATTCCTAAATCTTCATGTATAAAATTAATTTTCTTTATATTTGGTACTATTTTTAAAAATAATTCAATATTTTCTCCAGTAATTAATTCTTTTTGTTTATGTCCAATGATATCTCCTTCCAAGCTAAGTTTTTTTGCTCTATATTTCTGTGAAAATAAAAACACTGCAGTCACAACTTCCCTGTGGGCTACATATTTAAGTTCTGACAAGTTCTCTAATGCCACGAGGATTCCAGCGCTGGTCACTGTTTGCAGAGTTAATGTTGAGGACCTCGAGGAGTTGGCACTTGCCGTGACTTCGGTCTTCAACGCAAAGGTAACGAATACCTTTGTCTGATATGCTATGTGAGTCCACGTTCAGTTCCCTGGGAAGCAAAATTTATGAAAGGGGTATTTTTAAGCCGTTATTACACTTTACAATTTTGCATGCAATTTTTTCTTACAAGAAAATTTCATCTCCATACAAATAAATGGAGTTCAATTTTTCTTGTAAGGAAAAATTATATGCAATAATTAGAAAAATTGTATCGTGTAATACAGGCTTTAAAGTAGTCAAATATACATTTTTTTTATTGCATATTGGGACATACTGGGATTTAAACTTCAGTTATATGTCTCAAGATTTTTTTTTAAACCTCAACGCCCTAGCCCTAGTGGCTGTTCTGTATTTTAAATTGGGTTTATATAATTTTACTGAAAAACAGCATGGACAAGAAAAAAAATTAAAAAAAAAAAAATAACACTGAATAGGGAGTTTTAATGCAGGCATATAATTAAATATTTATTAAATATCCTTTAATTTACGGATAAGTAAAATATTATACATTTTCTTTTTAATTAATGATGAATATACCAACAGAATCCTACAATTAATATAAAAAGTTAATGTATTATATCCATACCTGAGTTGAGTTAAACTGGCTCCAACGACTTCCAGCACAGAGTCATCTGCCAACTGTCCATTAATTTCGAGCTTCCGTAGTCTCCTCAGTCTGGGCACGAGTACCAGGAGCGATGGGCGAACTTCCGGAGAGCAGTAGGACATGTAGAGCGCTTGGAGTGACTCCTGGAAACATTCACGTACTTGGAAAATTTCCCACTTGCAGCCTTGTTAAATCACCATGTCCTGTGTTATTCATATTGGGGCATGGCGATTAACATGGCCGTAAACGGAAATTTTCCGAGGCAACGACTGTACATAGAGGTGAAATCCAGAAGGGCTTGTATATTGTAGAGAGAGAGAGAGAGAGAGAGAGAGAGAGAGAGAGAGAGAGAGAGAGAGAGAGAGAGAGAGAGAGAGAGAGAGAGAGAGAGAGAGAGAGAGAGAGAGAGAGAGAGATATCAATGACAATAATTGTTCCCCCTGGGAGTTCCATTAAAATGAAACCACTTCCGAGATTATAATCGATCTCAAAATTTTTTGTTCCAAAAAATGAATAGAGGTTGTAAAATTATGCCACTGATTTTGTTTTTTTCAAATTTTTTAAAGCTCGGAAAGTATTGCTAAGAAGCTTTTTGAAGTTTGAACCCACGTCCCTTTTAGGTCCTATCCTTTTATCAAGAGAGGCACGTCAAGAGGCGTCACTTTCTCTGTACTTACAATATTTTTTAAAAATAGAATTTGAATTTCAATATAATGGAGTATTGGCCTCAAATTTTTTTATTGCAGAAATGGATAGAGCGTGCAATGTTATGCTACCCTGATTTTTTTCAGATTTTTTACAGCCCTGGAACTTTTTTTAAAAAATTATTGTAAGTCCTTTTTGTGACGTCACGAGGCGGCAAGTCCTATATTTTTCTTAAGGAACGGCGTCTCGTGACGTCACAAAACGTACTTTCAATAATTTTTTAGAAATAGTTCCTGAGTTCTAAAAAATCTGAAAAAAATCAGGGTAGCATAACTTTGCATCCTCTATCCATTTCTGCAATAAAATATTAAGGTTGATACTCCATTAAGACAAAATCCTTCCACTCCCAGCTACTTATTGTAGTTCCGGTGGTAACCTTTCATTTTTTGGACCTTATTCTCACCTGACACTTGTCACTGATCCGGTCCAGCATGGCTTGTATCTTGTCCTGCTCCCAGCCGAACGCCTCAAGGTAAACCTGCTCCGTGTTCCAAGCAATCAATCTGGCCGGCGTGCAGTGCATTTTGTAGCGGTAGCGATAGAGGGCACCGCTCCCCGCCTTCACCATTCGACGTTCTGTCTCGGTTAGAGTCGTCATCAGAGGTCGAGCTGATTCGAGAGACTCAATTGTACACAACAATATAAGCACGTTAGATATATAATTTTTAAATCACAGATAATTAAAAATTACGTCAAAAACTTTTTTTTAAAAAAAGTATGATAAAAAAACAAAACAACATAAAGGTACATTTCCATGGAGCGTGGAAAGCGAGGCTTGGCGCTGCGAGAAAGGCGCACTTGCTTCAATGCCATATGGCGGTCATGTTGGCGTGGAAAAATCGCGGCACGATTAAATCGCTGCAGGAAAGCGATTTTTCCACGCCAACATGGCCGCCATATGACATTGAAGCATGTGCGCCTTTCTCGCCGCGTCATGCCTCGCATTCCACGCTCCATGGAAATGCGCCTTGATACATTATAAGTGGTATTCACGAAGAGTTAAGGAGCATTTTACGGAGATTAAGGTATAACCTGAGAATGGACAACATACATGAAAAAATTTTATTGCAGAAATGAATAGAGGGCACCAAATTATGCTACTCTGAATTGTCAGATTTTTTTGAGACCCGGAACTATTTTTAAATAATTATTGAAAGTCCTGTGATTTCAGTTGGCACCCCTGCAGCCTTAATAAAAAGGATAGAGAATGGACGCCTATTGACGCCTCCAGGGGGCGTGGCCGCACTTTCAATAATTATTTAAAAATAATTCTGGGTTTCAAAAAAATCTGAAAAAATTCATGGTAGCATAATTTGGTACCCTCTATTCATTTCTGCAATAAAAAATTTTCATGTATGTTGTCTATTTGTCTGTCAAGGTCAAGAGGCGTGGCTACACCTGCAAATCTGACAACACTGTTGCAATAGTAATGCGAATAAAAGATTAGGAGGGGGTGGTAACTACAGTCCTTGAGAGCGTTGCCAAGTTTCTTTGGACATATCAGAAACGATCATCGCCACTGTTCGAAATATATGAAAACAATTCAGAAAAATAGTCCAAAAAATTAGCTTTTAATCCATGTAAAATTCTAAAAAAATTCTCGAGCCGTTTTTGTGCAATGTTGATTGAAAAATTTAACATTGAAAGGATACAAAATTCACATTTGAATAAATTAATTATAATTAAACCAACGGTTAAAAAAATCTAAAAAAAATCAGTAGTATTTGGACAATTGTTGTAAGTCAACCAAATTAATTTCAAGAACATCTGTCGATACGACTTTTTTCGTCCGAATATCTCAGGTTAAGCCTTAAGAAGCGTTTTTCCTACCTGTTACCTGGTATAAAAAACGCTTCTTAAAATATCTCTCCCTAAAACGCTCCTTAACTCTTCGTGAATCCCACCCCTAATACAAAAGCACATTATAATCCAGCTGTGAACATTGTATATATCATCTGATATTGCCCTGGAATAACTCACGGAGGCATGCGAAGGGCTCTTCTAGCAGACAGAACCTGGGCAGACTGAGCACCACCGCGCGCAGACTCAGTTCGGACAAAGTTAGTAAGTTCCTGGCCGCGCTCCGGCGAACCTTCCCCAGTTCGCAGACATCCATCGTTACCTGCTCCTAGATAGGCCTTGAAGAAAAAGACCTGATATTATATCCTTAGAAAAAATACCCTTATGCAAATGTAATATTGTCCAAAAGATATTTTGACTAAGGATAATTTTTCGAAGGTATTTTATCCGAGCGAGGGTAGTTTTACAAAAGGTATATTATCCAGGAAATCTAGGAAAGAGAGTTCCTAAATATAATAATATTTTGTCTTCTGCATAAAGAGTCTGTGTTTAACGATTGACCTCATGATATAACTATTAAAAATTCGACAATGCTCTAAAACTTAATCGCTTATGGTTTGAGCAGATTCAAGGGGGCGGTTTCCTCACAATAGCTCCATTTCCAGTTTCCGTCCATAAGGCCAATGTTAAACTTCTACCTCAGTTTTCTCAAAACTGATAAGACCGATCCACTTCAAAATTTACGTCATCTATTGATGGTAAGTTCTAGGCCCTCTGCAAATCTTGTAGCATTTAAGGGGGCCGATTCCGAGATCTCAATCAACTGAGGTCAATCCTATACCATAACAAGCAAATAAATATGCTATTAAAAATATTACGTTTATGCATAAAATTTTAATTTTAGGAAAAATAAGCAATTTTTAAATTTTAAAGTATTATGCATATGTGTAATTAGAAAAAAAATGCAACATCACTTTAATTATATTGTATTTATTCAATTTAAATTTTGTTAATAAATATTAAAATTGTATTTAATTTATTAATGAAAATTTAAAAATGTTTGTAATAATTATTTAAAACTAGAATAGTTTTTGGATATTTTATTTTAGTTTTTTTGTTATAAACATATAATATTGATTTTGTAAACAAATGCCATTAATGCTCCTAAAAGCAAATTTAGCGGTAAAAGGATGTTGAACTAGAAGAATGATCTAAAATTTTATTACATAACTGTTTAAGAGTTGAAAAGCATGAAACCATATTATCTATTTTTGGTCCAAAAGTGTGTGGAATTGTAAACAAAATAGTTTTTTTTTTCTTATGTATTTGGCAAGGAATAATACCAAATAATAAATTTAAAGAAAATTACTCCCAAAGTGGCTGTTATTCGTTTTACCACCCCAGACAAACTCAATTTCATATATATTTCTTTAGCAATTTGATTTTTATTTTGAGGTTTAACACATATTGTAAGAAAGCCGTCATTTTCTTTTACTCCTTATTGTTAATATTTACACAGCCAACTGTTTGAAAGTTTCGCTTTTTATAGATGTTGCTGCCGGATAGCAATTATTTTTTACTTAATTATTTTTTTTTCAAAAATTTTCAAAAACTAAAATGATTTGAACCACCAATCACGTATGAATTATTAACTTGTCTTTAATGGAAAATTATTAAATATTTTATCTCTTATTAAAGTTAATTAATGAATAATTTAAAAGTGAATGCAAATTAAAGTAGAGGTAATTATTAAATCATTATTAATTTAATGATGTGCAAGTGAAGCGCACATTATATTATATATAGTGTTATTTTTTTCATAAAACTTTGGGTTAAAAACATTATGTAGTCGGTCAGCAGAGTAATCGAATAACAAAAATGGTTAGATTCCTGCTACAGTATATTATTAACAGTATTAAAAATATTACATGGTATTATCTTATAATATACACCATTTATTTATTATATTTATTAAAAAAACAGACTACAGGCTAGGTAATCCGATTATACAAAATATCAAATCCACTGTCAGAAATCCACTTTTTTTTTACCTTTTTATTTATTATTTTTTATTTGACTGAATTACATATATATATGAAGTTCATTCTCTTCAATATATACAATAATTAAATTAACTAGCTTATATTGAGATATTATATAATAATATAGTAACTATTAACGACGTAATTATTTTATATGGATCTATATAGTACATACTCTATATATTGCAGCAATTATTCAATACCAAAATATATTGATAAAGCCAGACAAAAAAAGTACATGTAGTTATACTCACATTCTATTTTGTTATGAGGAAAAACAATGAGAATGCAACATTTTCAACATGTTCGTAACAAAACATTTGTAAGATATTTTTAAACACAATTTGAGACTTTGCCATGTCGCTCTATTTATAACTCTAACCATGTTAAATTGGAATTCAATTTAAAATTAAGTGTAAGTTATGTCCTGGTATCAAAATTAGTGTAAAAAATAATTTATATCAAATTAATAAATATCAATGTATAATTATATTAAATAATTTCACATTTCAGCGCCTTTGATAAATAATTTAAATTAATTACGTAGAAAGAGTCGACATCTATTATCGAGATTCAGAACTATCATGGTAAATTATTTATTTTATTACTTGAGTTAATTTCAATTTATGTCACCTATATATTGAATTATATTATATTGATTTATATATGCAATTTTAACAGCTTGCCTCTTTGGCACTTGTCTACAATGTAAAGTGCGTCTACACTTCATTCTTCAAGCTTTGATATAAATATTAAATAACGTATTTTTTTAGTATATTCTGCATGCCAAATAATTGTTTTTTTTTAATAATGTGATAATTTTTATTATTAAAGAAAATGGTACGTAAACGTTTTATTGTAAAAAATATTTCAAAATTAAATTTATTAAAAAAATTATATTTTTAATAGTCGTAATATTTGTAATAAATAAAATAGTAACTGTAAGATATGATTTAAATGTTTAATATATACATTGCTACATTTTAAAATACCTACATTAATGTATCTCCACATTTATTATTATAATTATTAAACACCATTTATAAAGAAATTTTGCCTAAATGTTTTATGAAATTAAACAAATGTATTCTTATATGATAAAATTCATTTCAATTACATATTAAATCGTAGATACAAAAGACAGAATACAGTTGGCACATATTTTGGTACAACATTTGGCTGTTTTGATCTTTTTTAATTACAAAACAGTAATCTAATTATTATTTATGACACTAAACATTTTGTCAGCTGGCAATGTAAGTATATAAAATATTTGCAGTATGGCTGATTATTTTATTAATTAATTAAATGTTATTAAAATTTTATAAGAAATTATTTACATTTACAACAAAATAAATTTGTAAATTCTTCTTAATTTACAATAAGTTGCTTCCTTTATAGATAGTATTAATGAATTATCTTATTTTGATAGATACATGAAAAAATATTACATAAGAAAATACACATAGAGTACACTATACAATTTAATTCATCATATCTGTATAATATTACAGAACAGCAATAAAAGATATGTTTTATCGGCGAGTAAAATTTTATTATATTATTTTGTAAAACTCCATAAATTTTTAAGTCCTCTTATTAGCTACTGTCTAGAAATTGTAGGTACACTCGTCTCCTTGGAAAATTTCCCGCTTGCAGTCTTGTTAATCACTATATATTATCCTGTGTCATTCTTACGAGGAATGTTGAGTAACAAGGCCGCATAGAGAAATTTTCAGAGGCGACAATTGTACCTATTTTTTTTTTATTTCAAATTATCAAATCTGGTACTTAATTACGTCATAAAATTTGAACACACTATTATTTATAAGTTAAACAAATTACAAGTATTAATCTTCAGAAAATATCCTAAAATAATGTGAATAAGCATTGTAAATATATACATTTAATATATTTCTAAAAAATGTGACTAAATTTAATTAAGTACAATTCCTTATATTAAAAAATAGTTATCTTCAAATTTTAGCTATAGAGACATATTTCAAGATAAGTGTACACCTCGGGCATAAAAAATGTTACTCCTGTTTGATTTGCTGGGTTTCGAAGAGACAGTAACGTTCATGGTGTCTCGAGGTGTAAGCTATGCTTAATTTAACTTGAAATTTTACATAAATGGATAGCATTGAACACTTTAAGGGGAAAGTATCATGGATCAGCTGATCGATGTAGTCTCATTTGATTAACATGTAAACCTTGGCAGACACATAAATTCTGAAAGTTTATGGACAGACAGTACCTAAAAGCCACAGAAAAAAAAAATCAGATTTTTTTTTTTTCATTACTATTTTAAGTTTTAGCATAAGGGCTTTCCCATGAACAGCCAAACTAAAAAAAATTAATTAAAAAAAAATCACATCGAAAAATTGTTTTGAAATTTTTTCTATCATGACATAGGTACTAAAATCTGTCCCTCAAAAAATTTCAGAATTTCTGTGTATGCTAAAATTAACATGTTAATCAAATGGGACTAAAATACTACATCGATCAGCTGATCCGTGTAACCTTCCCTTTAAAGGTGCAAACAGTTAGGCCATCAAGTTGGCGTGTATCAGAAGTCGAGAAAATGACCAATTAAAGCGACGGTGACAAAAAAACAAAAAAAAATTGACCTCTGAACTGTGTACAATCATATGTAGCTCAATTCGTGTAAAAGCATCAAACAAAATGTACATTAAAAAAATCAAATTCTCCACGTTACGATATATTCTGCATGCAAACGTGAATCTAGCTGAATCCCAGGAGGTGTCTGGCGTCCTTTGCGACCTTGGGTAGCGCCCTGAAGACGAAGGCGCACTGCACCTTGCACACGTGGTCAGACAAGACGGCCTCGGCGCTGAAACTTCGCGCCAGGTGGAAGCAGTTACCAATCTTCAGAGACTGACACACCGGCTGTGGGAATAAAGAAGAGAGTTAATGACGCAGCGAATAGTGTATCATGTGTATGTTAGTTAAAAACAATTTATGCACAAATTATAAAATATTTTTTAAATTAACAATTTTTCAATTTTCAATTATATATATATATATATATATGAATTTTAAATAAATTAAAAAATATTTTATATATGTACTGTTCATTACTCACAAATTTATTAAATATTCTTATATATTATATTATTTAATATTTTAAAAAAAATAATTATTTCTTAAATAATTATAATTATAAAAACATATTGCTCTTAATTTCAGTAGGTAAATTCCATCGATGTATCGTGTGGATCTTTTGGTCGTCAAAAATATCAACTTATTCTAATTAGATAGATGTTTAAGATAAATATGATCAATGTATTATGTCATTTAAGTCTGTATAACTTTATAATATAAATAACAATAGTGTGGACCCTTTCCTTAATTGATTAACATTGATTGTATACCCGAGCTTTAGGACAGAATCAATCACGAAATCTTAGCGGTGTTGAGTTTAATGCGTTACCTTCCTTCCTCTGACACAGTGGCGAATCCTCGAGGGATGGTGGCGAGACAGATCGTTGCATTATTCTACCCCCCTAATGATGATCAACTCACCCCCTCCGTAGTACAAGTACCCCTTGATGCTGAAATTACCCCCGTTGTGGAACACCCACCCCTAAAACTCAACTCACCCCCTCGGTGGTACAAATACCCACCCCTAAAGCTCAACTTACCCCCTCCGTGGTACAGGTACCCACCCCTAAAGCTCAACTCACCCCCTCGGTGGTACAGGTACACACCCCTAAAGCTCAACTCACCCCCTCGGTGGTACAGGTACCCACCCCTAAAGCTCAACTCACCCCCTCGGTGGTACAGGTACACACCCCTAAAGCTCAACTCACCCCCTTCGTGGTACAGGTACCCACCCCTAAAGCTCAACTTACCCCCTTCGTGGTACAGGTACCCACCCCTAAAGCTCAACTCACCCCCTCGGTGGTACAGGTACCCACCCCTAAAGCTCAACTCACCCCCTCGGTGGTACAGGTACACATGACGCAGGGTGATATTCTCTCCGCCTTGCCAGTCTCTATTTCGTTCTCGCCGGCCGTACAGAAGCGACGTTCTTGCCACAGGGAGATCTGCAGGGAGGGAAGTGAAGAACATGGCACGCGGGGGTTTCTGTAAGCGAGGTCCATCGAATTATATTCATCGTAAATTCAGTCATCGATTTTGTCTTATCAGTAGTATGACTTTTTTGCTCAAAACGATGACATTTTCGGCTGACACATTTTATTTAAATAAATGTCACCAATTAGTTATTATTATTTTAATACAATTCAAATGTTAAAAATTATAATGGAATATCGACATCATTTTTTTTTATTGCAGAAATGGATAGAGCGTGCAAAGTTATGCTACCCTGATTTTTTAGAGACCGGGAAGTGTTTTTAAAAATTTATTGTAAGTCCTTTTTGTGACGTCACGCGGCGGTAAGTTCTATCTTTTTCTTAAGGAACGGCGTCTCGTGACGTTACAAAAGGAACTTTCAATAATTTATTAAAAATTGTTCCTGGGCTCTAAAAAATCTGAGAAAAAAATCAGGGTAGCATAACTTTGTACCCTCTATCCATTTCTGCAATAAAAAAATTTTAGGTCGATACTCCATTGAATAACTTTTAATACAATAAATAATAATAAAAAATTGTAAATTGAGAATTAAAAAAATAATAATTCTAATTTTGTTACATTACGTATTATTTTATTTTATTATATTTAAAAGTTGTAGAATTTTTGAAAAAATAAAAATCACAGCTTTATCACAGCTAAAATGGACATTTAATGGAGTCACTAATTTGTAAATTATTCTCTATAATTTACATTCAATTACCTAAAAGTTTTTATTTATTACTTAAACATGCAATAATATGTCCTACATCATTTACACGAAATATAATACTCGATAAAATAAGAACCTTTCCTCCACCACATACTCACAAGAAGGGGTCGACAAGGTCAAGCAGTGACCTCTGTACGGTGGACACTTTGTCGCAGTTATCACACACTAGACGGGACAGGGTCGTCTTTCTGATCTCAGCCAGCTGGGCCTCCGTGAATCGAAGCAGAGGGTCCGAGTTCTCGTACCTGAGTGGACATGTTAATGAGACCAAGAGGTTGCGTTCTGATTGGAAATTTGAAATTTACGTGGAAAGTTGGTGAAACAGCCTTAACATTTTTAAGGTAGAGATAACGCCGAACAGCTGTTCGACGTAGGTCCCTTTAATTAACATGTAAACCTTAGCAAATTCACAAAAATTATGAATTTTTTTTAGAGGCGGATATTAGTACGTAAAAGCCATGAAGAAAGTTTCAAAACAATTAAACGAGCCGATTTTTTTTAATTAAGTTTTTAGTTTGTCTCTCCATGGGAAAGCCCAATGCTGTAAATTAAATAAATTAATTTAAAAAAAAAATCAGCTCGTTATATTGTTTTGAAATTTTTTCCATGGCTCTTGGGCACTAATATCTGCTTCTCAAAACAAGTTCGGAATTTTTGTGAATTTGCTAAGGTTTACATGTTAATCAAAGGGAGCTACGTCGAACAGCTGTTCGGCGTTATCTTTACCTTTAGCGTAGTCAAAAAAGTTCTTACAAATAGGTTTACAATGTTTACACGATTGTATTGTTTTTTGTGGCTAATAGTGGATATAAACCATTAAAATATTTTCCATATTTTGCATTTTCACAACATAATTGAATTTTAAACTCCCTAAACACATTGCATTAATTTTAATGAACATTTCGTCAATTGTGATTAGAGACTCATTTCAATAATAATTTTAAATATTTTAATACTTGCATATAGTGAATAAAGTTTAATTTATAAACTTTATCATAATTAAATTATTTAGGCACAATAAATAGCTAATAATGTACAAATTGAATATAATAAAAATTAATTTAATCAACAATAATTACATTAATAACATAAAAATATTCAAAATAATTAACAAAAAAATAAAAATTAAATAATAAAAATAATCAAATTTACAAGTAAATATTAAACTTACCAAAACCTGTCACATCTCTTCAGTTTTGCAAACTGTGTTGCGATGATGCAGGCAAAGGTAGGTCCCACCACTCCTCCAGGCAGGGCTCGCTCCGACAGACCCCCCGGGAAAAGATCGACGTCATCCACGTGTACGTACGTACTGCTGAGGACGCGGACCTGAGCGGCGGGGATGTCCACGGAGAAGTCCTCGAATGTCCGGGCTCGAGTCAGGTTGCAGAGAGCGCGGTAGTCATTGTAACCGGTCACCCCGTGCTCGCGAGCTGACATTACCAAAGTCAAGTCAATATGATAGTCTGGGGTATACTTGACGAAATTTAATGATTGCAAACATGCATGTGGAGTTTGTTTATTGTAATATTTCTTCAATAGTAATTGAAATCAACAGTACATTTTTTTTTCAATTAATCATCTTTATTAAATTGATCCTTTTATCGACTTCTGATTGATAACCCACCTATTCAATGGCCCACCAACAGCCTAAAACTTTGGACTGTTTATTATAATAAATAAATTGGTGTAATAAATTTTTAAAATTAACACATAAAATATAGTCAATTAAATTTTAAAGGTCTATAAAGACAATCTTCTGTCCTATGATCTCTTTATGGGCGTGTTTCACGTAACAGATACTCAAGTTTCTCACTAACCGCGGCTAGTTTCATAACCATGTATATGGAAACATTTTGTCATTGACTTTCACACTGAGGGAACCGTGGAAAACCTCAGCCAGGACGGACACCTCTACTTTTTTCTCAATGGAACAAAGCGATGTCCAAAACCTGGGGAACCACACACAAGTGCAGTACTGCACTGGGTGAAAAGCAAGATAAATTTACCCCAGGGAAGGAGCTTCGTGAATTTTTACTTGAAACGGTTACCCATCCAAGTACTAACCACGCTCGACGTTAATTGCTTGACTTCGGTGAACAATGTACTGCGCCACGCTTGACCTAAACTTTCATTTTTCACTTACCTCTCTGAATATTGATTGCCGCGAGGTCCATTCCTGAGAAAGGTATTCTTCTGTCCTCGAAGAGATGATTGGTGACCTCCTCGGTAATATGAGTATCCAGACTTTCCATGGGGGTGTTGACGAGTCCTCTGACCAACTCATCGACCATCCCTGACTCGTACAGGAGGTCAGGGTTGAAGAACGTGTCCCGAAGACGTACCCCTGGACCGGAGTGACCGAAACCATCGTCCATTCGACCTAGGCTGGGCTTCAGGAGACTGTGACCGAATCGGAAGGCAGCGGCAGCAAACTCGTTCACGATTGTAGCGTCGCATGTAGGGTCGTAACCTGAAGAGAAATGTATTATTAACTATTTTAATTTTTTGTTAATTTTATTTATATTTTTATAACTTTATCAATATTTATATCAATCCTATCCCATGGTTACATTACTACATATGAGTGCTCAGAAGATTTGTTAAAAATACAATGTGGATATATTTTTAATTTCTATTTGAACTGGTATTTTTTCTATTTTTAAATTGATTAAATACAATTATAAAAAAAGGTGATTATGAAAATTTTATCCAAGTATTATTATTTTATTATTTATACATTTTTTTATGAAACCAACACATTTTTTTTTTAAACATTTGTCAACTAGAGAATATTATAACCATTTAATTAAGAATGAACCACAGTGAGTTCTCGGAGTCACCAATGCACGTACCTTCAAAGTATCCCTCAGACTGGAGAGTAAGTCCGTAAGTGTGTACGGCATCCCAGCCAAGCAGCCTCGGTAGAAAGTCCCTGTACACGAGATGCTGATTTACCGCAGACAGAATTCTCCTGGCTTGTTGGTACAGAGTCTCGTCTTCCCATTGGGGGTTGACGCGGGCAAGTCCGGCGGCCAGTCGGTTATGTTCCCGCATGAATAGCGTGTGGATCGCCGCCAAACCGGGCTGTTCAGAGGACCGGGCGTCACCTGTAATGTAAAGTAAATAAAGGACCATGAGATGGCGCTTATGTCTGAAATTTTTGCTATTTAACATCGAGGATACGGTAATACCTATAACATGGGGAGAATCACAAAAATTATCAAATTTTTAGGAAAGAAATCACTTACGAAGTTGAAATAATTTTTTATATTTGTCAGAAAGTATTTGACAACTAAATGGTGTTGTCATTTCTGTAAAATTATGCTGTGGCTGCTGACAGAGCATTTTCATGATTTTACAACGTTAATCATATACAGTTAATACAGTAATCCTCGCCAGACGCACGTAGTTCCAGCAGTTACTACTAGGTTCGCACTAACTTTATGACGCCGTGTAGAAAGGGCCAATATATAATTGTTGTTAATATTATTATTATAGTTCCTCATGATATCATATATTGTATGAGAGGGGCTATCATCACGAGCCTAACTAGGGTCTTGAGCCAAGCTGTGTAGTGTCGGGATATTTTGGTAAAATAGCCTAAAAAAATAACAATAATAAAATTTTAACAAAATTTCAGCAAAAATATATTTTTTGTTATTTTTTTTAAATGTATATTTTTTAAAAAAATTGTAGTAACAAAACTTTGAATATGAAATAAAACAAATGTTTTTTTTTTTATTATTTATACTACAGTATAACTGCTTAGGTAAAAGTTTTAAAAATAATTACAAAAGTATTTAAAAATTATTCAACCAAATCAAGTTCAAATATATCATAAATAACTACATTGACCCTCAAGGTCGTCCCTGCTTGAACAATTTTATAAAGTACTATTCTTAATTTCAGATAAATAATGGTGGTAAAATAATTTGACATCAAATATTCAATACGATTCAGAATATTAATAAAAATTTATCAAATGAATATTTGTAGATATAAGAAAATATAAAATTATATTACGCGTAAGTACGTGCATTTTCCCATTTGTTATAAATTATAATTATTTAATTATATGCATAAATTTACATTGAAAATATTAAAATATTGACTGGAATCATCGATACAAATACGTATTAAACTTATTACTCTAAAAAAAATCCAAGACATTATAAAATCATTCTCATCTCACCAGCACTGAAGCACATTCCAGAGCCCGATCTGCACTCCGGATGGGTGGTGATTTGAGGCATCAAACTCTTGCCATGGCCAGGATGTACCGTCACGTTCAACCGACCGCCGCCCTCGAGTGATCGCAGTTTCTTCAGTTTACATACGTCAGAACCGTAGATAAACGAGGCATCTACGTAGCTCGTAACTTGGTTCAACTGTTCGCGAGCACCTAGGGAATATGACATTTATTTTAATAACAATTAAATTAATTTAATCAAATACAAATTCAAATACTTCATTTGAGCATATATTTTTTTGATACTGAGGGAGTTGTAATTATAATTATCAATTATTTTAATGAGGTACCATTTAATCCGTCATCAACATGACACTGTTATTTTTTATTTTAAGGGTAAGATAACGCCACCAATGTTAAAAAAAAAATCCCTCACAAAAATTCTGATAACATTTTAAAATGTTCTCCTCTACACCCCCTATCAGTAGCTAAAATATCTGGTATACAAATACGATCTAGTTTTTGAGTTATTAATTAGTCAACTTTAAAAATTAATAACTCAAAAACTAGATCGTATTTGTATACCTGATATTTTAGCTACTGATAGGGGGTGTAGAGGAGAATATGTTATTTTTTTTTTCAGAATTTTAGAGCGAGGTATTTTTTTAACATTGGTGGCGTTATCTCACCCTTAAGGGAACAATTATAAATATATTTCAAAATTAAACGTATATATAAATTAAATATTTATTCAATAATATAAAAGTATCTCAGTAACAATGGTTTACTTGATGTGGAAGAAAGGATTGTTGATTGCACGAATGCATCAAAATTGATTTATTCAAAAGGAATTATTTATTTGTTTTCCAATTATATTAAAATAATTTTTTTATAATTTAATATATTGTAATAAGTTATTAATTGTAAAAATGATTATAATGAATGATAAAATTTTAAAACTAATTAAATTTTGCATTATATTATTATTTATATTCTATTAAATTTTTATAAATTTATTTTTATAAAAATAAAGTAATTTAATAATTAAAAAAATAAATTATTATTATTAAAAATATAAAAATATTTGCAGTTATTCATTGGTCTATGTTTGTTGTAACGTAGTGTGCAGGCAGTATATGGAGGCTTCGAGAAATTTAACAAATTATTTTAAGATGAACAGAGAAAGAAATAACATTAATTCACCTGGCTAATAAATTTTCTTTGTCTCTTGTTAGATCTTATGAGTCTACTGGTTGCAAAGACCACTAAAGACCAAATTTTCAAAAATGGTACATATTCTTTAAAACACATTTTATTTGGTATAAAAATATTGGGTTGCAAAAACCTCTTCTTCCCATGCTAAATGGGCTATAAAGCAGAAAGTTGGTTGCAGAAACCTCTACTTCCACGGCGGGAACGTTTAAAAATCACTTTTTCAAATTTTAAAAAATTCTACAACCCCCAATTATTTTTTGAGAATTTTTTGGTTGATGAATTCAGCTTCCTAGGGATCACATTAGTATGGTTAGATACCTGGTTTGCCCAATACTCGAAATTCATATTTTTATGGGTTCATGGGCAAAATTTTTAAGTTTTACCAAAATGGAAAAGTTAAGTATCTGACTACATTAATGACCTCCCTTAACCCAAATATTTTTTTAAAAAAATTCTCAAAAATATTTTGACACAGATATGGGCAGATTTTCAAAAATTTAGTTGCAAAAACCTCTACTTCCATTTTTGAAAATTTCCCTTAATTTGGATTTTGGTTGAATGGGCAAATTTTTGTTCTGAATCTTATTTTTTTGACCCAATCAAACCCCAATAAAAATTTCAAGTTGATATGTTAAGAAATAAGCTTGCTACAGTTTTTTGCCCATTACCTAAAAAGTGAAAAACTGGATTTAGAGGTTTTTGCAACCAGTAGACTCTTATGTAGTCAGTAACAGCAAGGAGACAAAGCTATAAATTTCAAACGGTACGTACGAGGAATTGATTTGTATATAATTTAATGTCAAATACTGCATATGGCGCCGCAGATCAAATAACGAGTTTAAATCTAAGCCCAACTGGAAATTCAATTTTTACGCCTCAGTTACACCAAAAAAAAAAAAAAAAAAATCTCAGACCACTTTTGAACTTGGATTTAGAAAGACAAGTATAGTTAACTTTTCAAATCCAGGTTCAAAAGTTGTAAAAAAAAAATTATTGGTGTAACTGAGGCTTAAAAATTGAATTCCAGTTGGGCTTGGATTTAAACCCGTTTGATCTGCTGCGCCTCAAATTATATATTTAAATATTAAAAGAATATTCTACTTATATGCTCATACATTTTATTATTTTCCTGCTCTTCATATATTTACTATACTTACCAAGAGTTAATTGTCCTGGTAGTGATCTTGTTACCGGTATACAGACTGGTTTGCCGGTAGTTTTATTGATATGAGGGAAATATGGGTCGTTCTCCGGTACCGGTATGGGGTAACACTCGGGGTGGAGGGTGAATTGAGCGTCGCATTCCTTGCAGTCCAAAATCGAGTCCCCGAAACCTGCAGGATAGTCAATACATGTATTACTATTAGGTTTGTTCGTAAATACAGAGTAAAAATAATCCATTGATAAACCTTCTGTATATACTTGCATGGAACACAAGGATTATCAATAAATAGTCGATTATTTTCGATTTACTGCTTACTGATTGATTGCTTTGGTATTATTGCAGTTACCTCTTTTTAGTTATAGAAAATTTATAATTAATAAATCTCAAAATATAAAATTAAAATAAATATATCATGTGTAAAGTCAAGTTATTGTTTGGAGGCATACATGACCAAAATGTGTCAATTGCCTCAAAATACCAACCAACCATAAAAAGTTGTTTTTGATGGAACATTGGGATTATCAATAATAATAAATTATTTCTTATTGTTTATTTACGAACAGAATTATATTGTTTAGAGGTTTCAGTCGTGTATGACATGATTTACGAAGAATGATAACCAGATTGGTATCTTCCTTCTTGAATCAGGATGTACAATATATATTTTTATTATACTAATAATTTTAATTATTTAGTGCGTATTGTGAACTATTTGTCTGAATTTTTGCAATTAATGCAAATTCAGAAATTTGCTTTTCATTTTAAAAGAAACATTTTTTATTTCAGTTTCAAACTTCAATAATTTATTTATTTGGTTTGTAGGAAGTTTTGATTTTATTTTTAATTAATTTTCAAGTTTGCATAAAAATTATTCGATTATATAATTATCTTTTTTTAAGTTTTTCCTTTAACACATTTATTTTACTGCTTTGCTTTTATAATCATCTTTAGTTAAAGAAAATACCGTTTATTTAAAAGCTAAAACGTTAAAATACAAAATTATCAAACATACCTAAAAACAATTTTTTTTTCTTTAATAACACCGCGAATATTAAATTCTGCAATCGATATTTAGTTCTTTAAAATATAATTTTAAAATTTTCTTCCAACATCATTTTACAGTATACTAAATAGAGTAGTAAAGTTACATTAACATTCGATTCATCTAAATATTTCGTAATTTATTCTGTACTTTTAATATTAAATTTATTCGCTTAAATTCATGCAGAAAGTATGAAATGCAAATTTACTATTCTATAGTCTAATGTATAACATTGAAAAGAAAAATATTTATTTAAAATAAAAAAATTCAAAAATATGGAATTAAATTGATCATGTTTAAAGTAGAATTAAAACATCAATAACTTTACATGTACAAAATATTATGAACATTTATTTAGAAAAAAAAATTATTTTTATTTTATTTTTATTTAAACCGTAAAATTTTTAACCAACGACAACTTACCTTTGTGTACGGGCGTGTGAGTAAGGTCATGGTCGATCAGCTGTGCGAACTGCATGAACATGAGGGAGTAGCGAGTGTGGGGGAAGCTGACGTCACTGTGCATTCTGGTGGAGACGAGGCGCGCGCTAGGAAGAGGCTTGCCGGTCACGGATACGGAACGGGGGATGCTCAGGCCTGCGTGGAAACAATATATTATTTAGACTTAACACAAGCATTAGGTTAGTCGCAGACAGAATCGCATGATTTCGCAGCGTATGATAAAAAAGTTAAAAAAACTATGCGATCAGGTATGCGCGCGCACACAGATTCGCGTGGTATCATATGGTATGACATCGTAAGTTTCTCATTTAGAACCGGTTCTAAATTTTTATTATACGAAGTCATACGATACCATACTATGCGATGCGAAGTCTGTCTGCGACCCCCCTTACTTTTTTTTTTTCGGTCTCACGCATTACCAAGAAGGGGTGGGGGAGGAGTCAAAACGTCCCCCTATTTTGTTTTAGAGAAGTGGAAAATGAAAAAATTATTGTTTCATTTTGATGTTGTTTTGTGTTATATAATTTTAATGTTATTATTAGGTTTGACGTAATCCATGTTGTAACTGTACAACCAGTTGATTAAATAAATGAATTGAATTTAAATAACATGTTTAAGTTTTTCTCACTACATTTTTTGCGGAAATACATTGCTGGGTGGCTATCTTAAAATTTTTTGTTTCAGATTTTTTCGATAAGTAACACTTTTTTCCTCTTTATAAGAATTACGGGTTGACTCGAACACCCCCATTCATCCCTTTGGTAATGCTAGGGTTAATGATTAACATTAATTGGTTGAGATTTTGGAATTGGTACCCATGAATTGAACAAGACTTGCAGAGAACTTAGAAGTCGCCTCAAATACAAATTTTGAAGTGGATCTGTCTTGGTCAGTTTTGAGAAAACTAAGGCAGAAGTTAAACATTGGCCTTATGGACGGAAACCGGAAATTAGTCCTGGATGTTAACGAAAAACCCTGCACATTATGACAAAAGCAAAAGATTTTCAACATCGATACTACTCACCAGGATGGTCAAATCTGGGGTAGGAGCCACGTGGAAATATTGACCTGGCGACCTGAGGTGACCTTCAAAGGTGGGGAAAAGGTGATTTTGTAAATAATTTTTTACGGACAGAATTTTAAAGCAAATTAAAAACTTTTTTCACTCAAATTAACAACAATAGTACTAACTAACTGGTATAAAATTTCAGAAATGATGAACCCAAAATTGTGCCCGGAATTAAAAATCAAACTCAAAATTTCAAAAACTAGCGTTACTCTATGCGGATTGGTCATCAGGGAACTCAAAATTTGTGAAAATGTTTCAGATAGGAAATGAAGGGAATATAATGAGACGTGTTTTGGTGTATCATTTGTGAAATTTGGTTGAGAAGTTTTGAAAATATCCCGGATTTTCATTTTATTTAGAGGGCTTATACGCGCTAATACCGTGCAAGGCCAACCAACTTGCATCGTGCATAAATGATTCTTTGATGTATTTTCTGCTTATAACAAGTAAATGCTTCGTTTAATAAACATATAGTGCAGGATTTTGGGTTTTAAGTGTCCCGAAAATTAGGGTCAACCCTAATTTTTGGAAAATTTTTATTATCATTATTATTATTTTTTTTTAATATTTCTTAGCCGAAAATTTCATTAATTTGTTAGATAATTTTTCAAGTGTAAAATGACCAAGATTTGAATTGCTTATTAAAATTAGTGCAGGACAAAAATAACTATAATTTACTTAATTGGCTATTTAATACAGTATATAGCATTTTAGAATTATATACAAAATATTTAATACAATTTAATATATCACCGTGCAATGTAATATAATATATATACCAAAATAAAACACTGAACATGGCTTGACTCCCCTATACGCATGCATCAATCCTAAGAATACGTAAGAAATACAAGAACGAATCTTGCCACTACTGTGATAAAAATCATTCCATGGGTTAATTAAAGTGATATATTATTTTATATATTAGTCATTTTACTTTGAATATGCTAAAAACTATGCTGGGCATCACATGGTTTCAATAAGTCAGTGCGGTACTGCAGTTATCATAATCATTAATAGAGAGCGCAAGAAAGTCTTAGCCAAAGGATGATGTTTCACTCCTTCATTGAAACAATTAAAATAATCTGCAGTATATTATTATAGATTATAGTGATCTTATAGCTCTCTCATCTTGACTTTCAAAAAAGCTGAAAATGAAAACCAAGATATTGATTTGATATATTATTTTTAATTTAAATTATATACATAATATATGCATAATAACTATGCATATTATAATCGAAATAATAACACTTTACAACAGTTTTGATCATGGAGTTAGAGTTCCACATACTAAGTAAGTTAGTATGTAGAACTCTAATCAAGTATCTAATATATTAATATATATAATATATACATATATTATATATATAATATATATATCATGTAATATATATATTAATAATATATTACATTACTCATGTGTTGGTCATTTTAAGAGACTTAAAATACTAACACTGCCAAGCATGTATATTTTGAATTGTGCAATGTTCAAGAAGAAATATCCAGAGTTATATATTCATAATGGTGGATTTCACTCTTATAATACTAGAAATAGAGATAAAATAGTTTTAGAAATGCATAATTCGAGTTTATTAGAAAAAAGTTCCGCTTACCAGACTGCCAAAATTTATGACTTTTTACCAGCATGTCTCAGAGAAGTTGAAAATGAAAAATTATTTAAAGAAAAATTAAAAAATGTTCTTATAAATAAGGAAATGTACTCTGTAAAAATGTACTTTTGTAATAAGTTGCCAGAAGATATACTGTCTAATGTTGTTTTTTAATTGATTGTAGATTGTATCTATTGTATTTCATATCTTGATAGTTTTATGAATTATTGTTACTTTGATGTGTTTTTATGTTATGTAATTTTTATGTTATTATTAGGAATGACGTAATCCATGTTGTACTTGTACAGCCAGTTGATTGAATAAATGAATTGAATTAAATAATATATGCTTATTTTTTAATTACTGCATAATATAAGTACAATAATAACTCAAATGATTCTGTTAATATGCGATAATGTTGGCCAATACACTGTGTAGAATAATAATAAATTATATATTTATTATAACCACGAAAGTCAAGTAATCGCCATCAGAACGTCTTGTGTAGGGTGACTGCGTAATTATGAAAAGTAATCTGCCAATGTTTATAAAAAATAATTAACAAAATATACTGCAGATTATTTTAATTGTTTCAATGAAGGAGTGAAACATCATCCTTTGGCTAAGACTTTCTTGCGCTCTCTATTAATGATTATGATAACTGCAGTACCGCACTGTCTTATTGAAACCATGTGATGCCCAGCATAGTTTTTAGCATATTCAAAGTAAAATGACTAATATATAAAATAAAATATCACTTTAATTAATTAATTAACCCACAGTAGTGGCAAGATTCGTTCTTGTATTTCTTACGTATTCTTAGGATTGATGCATGCGTATAGGGGAGTCAAGCCATGTTCAGTGTTTTATTTTGGTATATATATTATATTACATTGCACGGTGATATATTAAATTGTATTAAATATTTTGTATATAATTCTAAAATGCTATATACTGTATTAAATAGCCAATTAAGTAAATTATAGTTATTTTTGTCCTGCACTAATTTTAATAAGCAATTCAAATCTTGGACATTTTACACCTGAAAAATTATCTAACAAATTAATGAAATTTTCGGCTAAGAAATATTAAAAAAAAAAAATAATAATGATAATAAAAATTTTCCAAAAATTAGGGTTGACCCTAATTTTCGGGACACTGAAAACCCAAAATCCTGCACTATATGTTTATTAAACGAAGCATTTACTTGTTATAAGCAGAAAATACATCAAAGAATCATTTATGCACGATGCAAGTTGGTTGGCCTTGCACGGTATTAGCGCGTATAAGCCCTCTAAATAAAATGAAAATCCGGGATATTTTCAAAACTTCTCAACCAAATTTCACAAATGATACACCAAAACACGTCTCATTATATTCCCTTCATTTCCTATCTGAAACATTTTCACAAATTTTGAGTTCCCTGATGACCAATCCGCATAGAGTAACGCTAGTTTTTGAAATTTTGAGTTTGATTTTTAATTCCGGGCACAATTTTGGGTTCATCATTTCTGAAATTTTATACCAGTTAGTTAGTACTATTGTTGTTAATTTGAGTGAAAAAAGTTTTTAATTTGCTTTAAAATTCTGTCCGTAAAAAATTATTTACAAAATCACCTTTTCCCCACCTTTGAAGGTCACCTCAGGTCGCCAGGTCAATATTTCCACGTGGCTCCTACCCCAGATTTGACCATCCTGGTGAGTAGTATCGATGTTGAAAATCTTTTGCTTTTGTCATAATGTGCAGGGTTTTGATGATTTTTGCTTCTAAGCGACTAGACTAAATGGAGCTGTTGTGATAAAACTCCCTACTTGAATTTGCTCAAACCATTATAAGCGATTGAGATTTAGAACAATAAAATCAGTAATTCATGGCTTATATTTACAAAAATAAAGCACTTATAATTTTTATATTAATTGCAATTAAGCAGTTAATTAAATTTGAGACAAATTAAATTAAAAGTTGCATTAATTAGGAAAGTAAAATTATTTTCACAGTTTTATTCCATAATATTATTTGAGGTAGTTTCATGGCACTGCATTCTTTGAACTTATTGTTAGGAAATCAAGAAGAACCAAGTAAATGCAATGACGATCGATGAAATGCAGATATATATTTTATATAATCTAATGCTGTAAAGTTTCAGTTAACGCACTGTACCTGACTACACCTTCAACTTACCGTCCTGGTATGCAGGTGGCAGAAGTCTGGCGAACGCCCTGAGCGACTTTCCCTGGTCAGGTCGTTTCAGATTGTTGCACCACCCCGTGGCTGTCCTAAATCGACTTGTGTGATCGCACGGTAGGGTTTGTTCGTCGCAGCGGAACACGCGAGGGATCTCAAGGGCCTCAGAGATATCGACGCTCGGGAGGACTGCAAGTAGTTCACGTAGATCACGTGGGGCGGCACCACCGTAGCTAGCCTCTGGATCTGCTAGTTGGCTGAGAATACAATTTTGTTTAGGAAAAATTTATATATTTATGATGGTAAACATTTTGATATCATGTAATAGATTTGTATATAATAAAAGATTGACGATTTGCTTTATAGTAATGAGGAAGGTGAATTAAAATTTATTTATTAAATTTATTTATACTTCTGTTAAATTGTAAATTTTCGAACATGAACCAGCTACTTTGGTTAACTTTTGCTATACTGCTTACATTTCAATATTTCTGATTGACATTTACAAATTATAAAAATATTTAAAGCAAAATAAATTTTACTATTTTGTACTGTTGAAAAAATTTTGAACAAATAATTAAGTAACTATGATGTAAAATAGAAAATAATAATAAATAAATAATAAATACTTGTTTTTTTAATTATTATTATTTAAAAAAATAAAAATACTAAAATTCTTCTGTGGTTAATTTTTAATTACATCACTCTTATTAAAGCTAAAAATTTTTTCTTGCCTTATATTATATACTAAGGTTCATATATTATATATTTAACTTGGGTTTCGTCGAAAACGCTCGGGTGTCCTTCGGCTCGGCTCGGCCAGTGAAGTTCTTCGTTACAAACAACACACCAATGACAGAAGACGTTATAAACACGACGAAAACCAAGTTAAATGTGAACCAGAGTATATAGGGGATATAGTAGAGGATGTGGGTTTTTAGAACGAGAATGTAATCGGACCATTAACTCACCCCTGCAAGAAGGAACTGACGAATCTTGCCGAGGCGAACTGGAGAACAAGGGACGTATTGGCGATCTCGGAGGCTTGTCTGGTCGGTCGGTTGAAGCCGTAAGCCGTGCCGACTGGTGAGTGAGGGTCCGCGCCACCACCTACCGTCACATAAACCTGGTTAACCTAGGTCAGGGTAGAAAAGAAATTGTCTTGTTACGTATAAATATAATCTTATTTCGTCTTTTTGCCACAAATTCCTCAAAGTGAGGATGAAATTGAGAAGAAAATTTTAACATTTTATGCACAATAAGAAAAAAAAATACTTAATCTCGTCTCTATTCCTCCTTTTTCCTCGAAAATAGTGCAAAAGAGGAGAGACTTGAATTAAAAGTAAATAGATACAAAATATGTTTCAACAATGTTGTATTAAAATTACTGTAAATTGTGTGTTATATTATCGTAATTAAGATAGTTTTTTAGTAATTACTAGACATAATTATTTGATTTGCATCAATATTTTTGTACCTCTATGTTGTATCATGTACAGCCACATGAGGAAATAAATAAACTCGGATGAACACAGTTTTAATCAAATATCGCTTTTTATATTACCAGCGTAATCAGTTTTTCTTTCTTTTTTTTATATTAGGGTATAGATAATTAGAGGAAAAAGTGAAGTCATCAGGCGTTTACATGGTGACTTTAAACATTAAATTATGACCTTTAACTTTGTTCTCCAATAATAATTAGAGGGTATCGTGAGGTTAAATCAACTCTAACTCAGACTACATTATCCTTGTGTGCTAGGTCTGTAGTAATCATAAAATGTATAATTAATTTGATTGTTAATTAGACCAGTTTAATGGATGTAGTCAGGGGCAAGGTATAATCTTCTCCTCACTCTAATATATCGCAGTTAAGGAAAATAAAATATCATTAGGTGGGTTATACACACAAATCCCCCACCCAAATCTGATAGTTAAGCCGGTATTACACGATACAATTTTGCATTTAAATTTTTCCTTACAAGAAATTTCATCTCCATACAAATAAATGGAATTTATGTTTTCTTGTAAGGAAAAATTGTATGTAATTATTGAAAAAATCGTATCGTGTAATACCGGTTTGAAGAACAACTAACTCTTCCCTCAAAGGACAAGAAATAATCACCTTCATATATATATATATATAAATAAAAATATTTCTCCATTATTTCCTATCTCACCTACTCACATAGGAATATTCCAATATTAATATCCCAGGTACTCACGTATAAGCCAGAGCGCTTGTTCCTTGGCCAGGGCTTTGCTGACGTCCCTCCTGGCACGAGTGACGGCGTCAGTCAGGACGCCAGGCGCCAATATGAAGCTGGGGGAGCTCTCTCGCCACGCCAACAGAGACACGCGGCCAAGCACGTCACTACTGCATGGCACCTCAGCGTTCCTGCATTCATAAAAGTCAGTACAAGACATTTAAGTTTTTTTAAAATATGAAATCACATTACAATATTTAATTATCAAATTTTCCTTATACCTCAGTAGTGATATTTACTTTGATTTTCGAACAGACCTTTCATAATGTTTGGATTGGTGTTCTAATCAACAATTGGAAGTGAGATTTTAAAATACTATGCCTTTCCTTAACTGTGCTTGCTTCAGATGGGTGAAAATTAATTAATTACTGCAACGATTAGGTTAAGAATACGATTATTTTAAACAAAAGTAATCCCTATACTGTTATTGCGACATCCGTTGTACATCATATTAGAAAACGGTAATACACATTAAAATTTGCATCGTCCAGGAACAAACGTAATCATTACTGTTTTCAATTGGAACACATCTATAGATAATTGTTTTTATTTCTTTTAAAATAATTATATTATTAATATTTATTTATTACACATAAGATTATAAAATAAATTAATGTAAAATAAATTTAATATTTAATAATTTTTTTTAACTTATGTATAGGTGTCAAATTTTAAATGCTTTTTCATAAATTTCAAATCAAAAATTTAATAAATAAATGTCAGTAAATAATAAAATACTATAAATATTATAATTTAAAAAAAGTAATAAAAAGTTGAATTTACACTGCATTGTAATTTGATTGTAATTTGTTAAAATTAAATATAGTTTGTTATTTCAATTTTTTTTTTCATATTGTTTTTGTTAAAAATTTAGCTACATTACAATCTTCGGGAACTTCAATGTTTTGATGATCTGTGAAGCTCTGGGAGAAATAAAATAAAAAGCTCCTTATCAGAAGCGTACTTCAACGTAGTAGTACTCACAGGTAAGGGTCCTTCTCAATGAACACGAAGGGCTGCAAGGACACGATGTTGTCAGAGTTATCACAAATCAGACGAGCCAGGCTGGAGCGACGAACCTCAGTAAGTTGCTCTGGACAAAACAGCAGAGGATGTAGAGAAAAATGTACCACAAATGGACAACATAAATGAAAGAATTTTATTGCAGAAATGAATAGAGGGTACCAAGTTATGCTACTCTGAATTTTTTCAGATTTTTTTGAGACCTGGAACTATTTTTAAATAATTATTGAAAGTCCAGTGATTTCAGTTGGCACCCCTGAATCCTTAATAAAAAGGATAGAGACTGAATGCCTATTGACGCCTCCAGGGGGCGTGGCCGCACTTTCAATAATTATTTAAAAATAGTTCTGGATCTCAAAAAATTCTAAAAAAAATTCAGAGTAGCATAATTTGGAACCCTCTATTCTTTTCTGCAATAAAATTTTTTCACATGTATGTTGTCCATTATACCCAGAGAAATGGCTCTAGAGCTATAGAGGTATAACCACTAAATATTACGAAATAAATTGGGAAACCGCTTACATATATTTTTTATATCTCGGTTTTCGATTCATTCAGCATGCTACATATTTTGATTCATCTTAATATTAAAAAAAAGTTTAGAATCATATAAATAGATCATTATAACAGGCGCGTGAATCATCCACGCTAAATACGGGAACCTTGATGCAAACAGCATTTTAAATACACATTGAAAAATAGACCAACAGGGCTCATAATAATAATAATTGCAGCTTATCTATTTCATTTATTTATTCATTATTGTTATTATTCATCATTTATTTTATTTATATATGGGTTACACATTACAAAAAACACAAAAGGATTTGTTTTTTAACGAATTGATAGGTTAAAGCTTTTGATTGAATTTTATATAATATATATATTACTATATTTAAAAATAATCTTAAATTATTAATACTTGCTGCAATCAAACGAAATCAAATATTTAAAAAAATAATTAAAATTTTAATTTAAACATTATTTTTATAATTAATAATTTATAAACTAAATTTTTCTTTAAATAATATAATTTTAAATCTTTTTTACGTTAAACATTATTATGACGTCACTAAAGTTGAACACCACGCGAAACTCACCCCTCGTGAAGGACGATGGAGGAAGGTCGTTCTCGTACCAATATCGGTCCCCACGTCTCAGGTAATGGAACTGACGACCCAGGAGGCACGCGAACGTGGGGCCGACCACTGCGCCCTCAAGTGGAGTCTCCGCCAAACCTCCGGTGAACAAGTCGATGTCACCAACCTCCCTGTGACGTCATAGCAATTATATTAAAAATTGATGTCATTAAAAGTCTGATATTCTTTGGGAGTATCAGGAACACAATGGATAACTTGCAAAGGGGAACGTGTGTATGGATTAACGTTCCCCACCCCCTCCCCGTACACCTTCTTGTGCCACCCTCCAACCCCTCCCTCCTGAAAACGAAGAACCCACCCTAATTTTATTTTCTTGTCCTTAAAGGGGTACCAAAGTGAATACTTTTTTTACATATTCGGGTAGCTAAGAATTATTCCAACATCTCTGTGGCACAATGTTTTCGTACAATGCCTAGTTATTATTTAGTTTGAAAAGTGAGTTCTATGGCCGTTGATTGATTCAAGCCGATGCGCTCCCGCAGCGGCCGGTGATACGACAAGAAAGGGGCAGGAGGAGGTTCCCGTGATTCGCGGGAAATTCTCGTCGTATCAGCGGCTGCTGCAGGCGCGCACCAACTTGAATCAACCAACCGGTTACCAACGGTTTTTGAACTCACTTTTCAAACTAAATAATTAATTTTAAAATAACTAGGCATCGTACGAAAATATTGAACCACAGGGATATCAGAATAATTCTTAGCTGCCCGAATATGTAAAAAAAGTATTCACTTTGGTACCCCTTTAATACGACACTGATGGTATTACGTAATAGTCTTGTAATGCCTACTTTCCATCCTGTCCATTATGTCTCTATATGTTTGCCTTTTAAATTTTTCATGACTTGCTTCAATTTTAAGTATGGTAGGTGCTTTAAAAAAGGGGAGAAAATTGACAATATTTCTAATCCATATATTGCAATGCAAAATTTCATGAAGGCAGTCTAATAGTGTTTCTGTAGGAAAACATTTTGATCCGTTATGTAGTCACCTGTAAGCCTTTTGAAGCGCAACTATGACCTCTTCTGACATGACCCCTGTGAGGTCAGAGAACTGTTTGACCTTGGATAAGTCACAAAGGTCACGCCAACGTGTGTAGCCAGGTACTCCATGATCCCGACCTTGCTGTATCATCTGGGCAGCCAGGTCAAGTCCAGAAGATCCTGTCAATAAAAATAAACAAAATTTTAGTTTAAAGCAAGATATTTTAATCTTTAAATTTTATAGTTTCAAATTAATTTTTTTTAATAAAATTTTTGGTTTTTAATAAATTTAAGAAATTTTTAAATTATAAAGAGATTAATAAATTTTAATAATTCAATTTAATTCAATAAACATTTTTTTTAAATGTTATGGAAATTATATTAAATTTAGAAGTTAATTATTCGGTCTAATTTATTAAAACAAAAATTCGGAGTACATATTATTATCTAGTATAGGCAGAGAAGGGTAATAATTAAGGGTAAGGTAACGCCACCAATGTTAAAAAAAATCCCTCACTCAAAAATTCTGAAAACAATTTAAAATGTTCTCCTCTACACCCCCTATCAGTAGCTAAAATATCAGGTACACAAATACGATCTAGTTTTTGAGTTAGATCGGAGAAATGGAACTTCCATGTTAAATTAGTCAACTTTAAAAATTCATAACTCAAAAACTAGATCGTATTTGTATACCTGATATTTTAGCTACTGATAGGGGGTGTAGAGGAGAACATTTTAAATTGTTTTCAGAATTTTTGAGTGAGGGATTTTTTTTAACATTGGTGGCGTTACCTTACCCTTAAGAAAAAATTAATAAGGACTCAACTCGAACGCTGGACAGATTTAGTTAACTGAACATAGCAACTCCCTAATACGATTTTTTGTTTGATTTATTTTTTGCAAAATTTGTGAAATATTGTCAAATAGGGTAATCTACATTGTTCTAGAGTCTTAGGGAAAATTGATGATGATATTGTACTCAAAAATTTTTGTTTTCTTTGAATCATTATAATTAATTTAAATAAGTTGATAGAAATGTTTACAAAATGTTAATTTTTTTTTTGAAAAAATATTTTGTCAATTTCATCTATATATTTTCTTTTTAAAAAAAATTGTTGTAAATTAAGATTAAATTTAAAGACATAATAAGGGTCTTGAAGAATTATTTTTTTTAATTACTTGTTTCAACCAATAAGGTTATGTAAAATAACCTTGGTTGATCTATGTAACAAAATGACCAATAAAAAAAAAGTTACAATAAATATTATCATTTTTCTTCTCTAACTTCAATTAAAAAAACGGCTGAGGACAATTTCTAAGTGGGTACCTTTTTTGGTGTCCTCGAACATGTGGTTGGTCATGACCTCGTTGATGAACTCGTCCTCTTTCTGTGCGCGTCCTCTCAGTAGTCCTGTGATCACTCGGTCCACCCCGCCGGTCGTGTGCAGCTCTTGGGGCGAGTAGAAGGTGGCCGCTATCGGCTGTTCGCCCAGTCTGCGTCCGGTCTGCAATGTCGAGTATCAGAGGTGACGTAACAATATTAATGTTGAGTATCAGAGGTGACGTCACAATATTAATGTTGAGTATCAGAGGTGACGTCGCAATATTAATGGCGAGTATCAGAGGTGACATCACAATATTAATGGCGAGTATCAGAGGTGACGTAACAATATTAATAGCGAGTATCAGAGGTGACGTCGCAATATTAATAGCGAGTATCAGAGGTGACATCACAATATTAATGGCGAGTATCAGACGTGACGTCACAATATTAATGGCGAGTATCAGAGGTGACGTCACAATATTAATGGCGAATATGAGTGTTGACGTCACAATATTAATAGCGAGTATCAGAGGTGACGTCCCAATATTAATGTCGAGTATCAGAGGTGACGTCACAATATTAATGGCGAGATGAGTGGTGACGTCACAATATTAGTGGCAAGTAGTATCGATAAATTAAAATATTGATTCATTTGTGCATAATATAAAGCCATGCATGACAGCATGATTGTCTCTATTAAAAAAAATGGAATATCAAAACTAAGTAATATATTTTTTTTAATAATTTTTAAAATATAAATAAATTTTAATAAAAAAAAGAGGAAAAGTCACTGATTTCCATTCTTTTTGACAATTTCATGAAGACTAAAATATAATTTTCTAATTATACTTTTAGTATGATAATATGATACTATTTCCCAGAAGTTCCTATAGTTATATGCAAATTTTTATACACAAATGAATATATGTAGCATAATGAAAAGGCGTTAATTAGCAAAATTTTTGCACTACGGAGATTTAAAAGGCTGCAAATATGATGAAAATGGTAATTTACAACAGTCAGAGTTTGTTAATAAAATTACATTGCCAAATATGGGAATGTCGTTGAACAGTTTATTTTTTTTTTTTAACTTCTCAACTGAACCCTATTTTAGGGTACTGACCACAATTAAGTGACTGAATTTAACCTCCCGGCTCTTCGTAGACCCTACTTTTGTGGGTCCCTTCCAAACCGGGGCGGCCATGGCCTAAGCAATCCATCCCAGCATTCACCTGGTTGTAAATGAGGAAACCATGGAAACCTCAGTCAGAATGGTTGGCAATTGATGGAGGATGCCATCAATCACCTCTCGGATGCACGAGTGGGTGTTCTTTAGCAACCGCCACTTGTGAAAAGTTTGGCGGTGCATGGCTGGGATCGAACTCACGACCATCCGATTACGAATCAGAGACGTATACCACTGCATCAAGTGCCCGGGTTTATGGGCGGAGTACTTTGAATTTCATCTTTTTTAATGAAGTGTACTCTTCTTATTTCAAATTGTGTAAAATAATTGAAAAATAAGTATGGAAAATTTTAAAACATGAATCTTGACTTGAATGCTTCTAAAGGCGTTGTATTCATACTATTTCCATATTAAACTCACCCTTATGTCATAGAAATTAAGCGCTCTCGGCATGAGAGAGGCTACAAACTGCAGTGCTGCTGCTGCCACGCTGTTAGCCACTCCGGCGTTCAGGTTGATGTTGTACCCTGAGAAATGACCGGCGCTTTGAGGTCGGAGTCCGTATCGGTCAACCACGTCCTGAAAATAAGATGTCTTCAAGCAGTGTTTCAAAGAGGGGAAATTTGATTCCTTTTAGTTTGACAATCAGCATTGTGGCAGAAAAAAAAAATCAATTAGTTTTCAAAAGTTAAAAAAGGGCTACATGAAATATTTTATCGAAGAAACTGAAGCTTTTTTCCATTATGTATGTGGCAAAATATAAAATTGATATTTATCTCAAAGCCCGGATGCATGCGTTTTTTTCGTGCATCCGAGATGCGCATCTGGATGCAAATTAATTTTTCGTGCATCCATGGAATCGCATCCGGATGCAAATTTATTTTTCATGCATCTGGGATGCGCATCCGGATGCTAATTTATTTTCCATGCATCTGGGATGCGCATCCGGATGCATTAATTTTTTCTCGTGCATCTGGGATACACGGATGCGGATGCAAGCCCATTTTTGCGCATCCGTGTGCATCTTGCATCTGCATCCGATCTTTGGTTTTTATAATACACTTTGTTTCTTGCAATTTTAAACGACAAGTGGCAAATAAATGTTAAAAAAATGCCTCGTGTGAAAGATTTATTTAGAGGCCATTAGCAAAAAACCTGATAAAAAAAGAGAAAAAAAATGTTAAATGGATGCAAATTTATTTTTCGTGCATCCGTGGATGCGCATCCGGATGCAAATTTATTTTTCATACATCTGGGATGCGCATCCGGATGCATTAATTTTTTCCCGTGCATCTGGGATGCGCATCCGGATGCATTCATTTTTCCCTGTGCATCTGGGATGCACGGATGCGGATGCAAGCCCATTTTCGCGCATCCGTGTGCATCTTGCATCTGCATCCGATCCCTGCGCTCAAAGGTCATGACATGTACGTACGAATTAATAATATTCATACAGGGTTTGATTAAAAATTAAAAAAAAAAATATTAATACCGTCCACCATGAAAGATCAACTGAATTATCGATTTATAGATATGTTATAATCATTTGTAATGTTGCTGTTATTTATTTGAATTTTTTTAAAAACATTTTAAACAATTAATTAATTACAATTAAAAATTTGATTTAATAATATTTTTGCAAAATCGAATATTAAAAATGTTAAAAAGTTTTGTAAAATTAAAAATAATAATAATAAAAATATATATATTACATTATTTTATATTAATTTTTAATTCTATTATCTTTTATCAAAATTAAAATGAAATGTAAAACTTCTTTGCCTATTGCTGTCTATATATCATTTCTATGAGAACTGAAGGTGATGAACACCTGCTAAAAAAAGACAAAACCCCTACATGACTGCATGGATGTAATAAATAATAATAATAAATAAATAAAATAATAAGAAGGAACTGACACATTTTAATTTTCATATCAATTTTATCATCATCAAAAAATCCTGATAATGTAAATATGACTCACCTGTCCCAAAGCTACAGGTAGGAACTCGGTGTAAGTAATATGTTGAATTTCAGCTGCCACAATTCTCCGCGACTCGTGGTACAGTGTGTCATCTCCCCAGTGTGGGTTCAGTGTTGCCAACCGCGTAGCAATACGATTATGTTCCCGCAGTAATAGTGTGTGCAGGGCTGCCAACCCAACGTGTTCATTCACACGGGGATCTCCAGCTTGGAAACACCTGAAATATTTAGTGATGTCAGTGTTGCCAACCATCAAGTAAGGTTATGTTAGTGCAAAAGCATTGTTGCCAACCCAATGTGTTCATTCACACGGGGATCTCTTGAATGAAAAATAGATGAGAGCAAAAATTATTTGTGCAATTTTCTGTTATTTGCGTTATTCTACCTAATATTCAGTACAATTTATGTTGTTTTTCAAATGTAAGAAGTTCAATTTATTTTCCCCCTACTCACTTGTTAGTTCCATTACTCCTACAGTCCTCAGGATTGTCACCAGGTGGCAGCAATGGTTTCCCATTCTTTCCATTTTGGCTGCGCAGAAGTCCACCTTGTCCAGTGCGCAATTTCAAAGATTCTTCATGTGAATTTCCGTACACCACCGAGGCATCAAGAAACGAAGTAGCCTGGTTCAGTTGCTCTCGAGGACCTAAAATTAACATAATGATTAATTTGAAATTTGCTATAAAATTTTATAGCAAACAAAAGTGGAGAGCGTGGCACTACATTTTTAAACTCGTGTGACTCATTTAAATGGGAAAATCACCATGGTACAACTAGGAAAATCACGGCCAAGGAGCATATCTCTATATATCATCCTTGATCACGGCCATTTAATGCGAACAAACCACCTGCAAAAGTTTGCGCTCTTGCTATCTTTTTATCATTCATTTGGTGTATTGCACTCTAATAATTATAAGCGCCGTTTATTTAGTTTTTGTTTTTTTAACTAGAAAAGTTGAATGATGAATAAAATAAATATTAATTAAAAATTAGTTATATTTGAAATTAAATAATATTTAATTTAATTGCATTTAAAAAAATAATATGACATTGTTTCATTACAAAAATAAATAATACAAATTTTCTATAAATTAATTATTCTTCCATTATGTATTAAATAGAACATCACATCTTTTCTATAAGCAAATAGTTAATTTCTATTTGTGAATAATTCACAACTCAATTGTATAAATTGTATTACACTTATTACATAGAGGGAGTAGTATTTTATATAATGTTGTGGGAGGAGGTGTGGCGCAGTGCGCTTGACCGGGTCTCGTCAGATCACCGAAGTCAAGCAACGCCGCGCGTGGTTAGTAGTTGGATAGTTGACCATTTTCAACAATTACCACGTTTCCCACCCAGGGTAAAATGTTGCTCTTTTCCACTATGTGGTTCCCCTGGCTTTGGACCATTGCAATTCCGGTTCAATGACAAAAGCTGTAGCGTCCATCCTGGCTGAGGTTTCCACGTTTCCCTCAGCCGCAGGCAAATGCCGGGATGGATTTGCAAGGATTTGCCGGGATGGAAGAGCCCGCGAAACGCTCAAGTTAGGGTTTCGGAAGGTTCGGGGTTTCGAAGTAGTATGTAATTAGTAAATAGAAGTACCCAATAGGGTTTAATTAAGAATAATATAATGTTACATAACACATTTATATTTTTAATAATTTAAACAATATAAAATGAATTAATAAGTTAATCAATATTCATGTTTCATGTTTTATAATATATATTATAACATATCCTGGAAACTATGCATGCTACTTCACAAATATTAGAAAGATGAATAAATAACTTCAAAGCTTGCGAACAATTGTTTTCAAAATGTTATATGCAACATTTAATATTTTACTGCTGAAAATAAAAACAACAAAAAAAAACAACATTAAAACATAAAGTTTAAATTATAATAATTCTATGAATCGATAAATTTATAATTCAATGTATCAGTTTAATTGTAATTCATATTAATAAAATTATTTTTTTATTATAAATAAAAAATGTGTAAACATATTAAACAAGAAGACCACTTTGAGAATTAACATACTTATAAATATTAATCAATGCAGTAAATTCATTCTGTTTTTGTTTCTTTAATAATTTATAATATAATATAACGTTGCACACTGCAAAATTTTTCAATTGGTTGATGGGAATGATAATTATATAAAATTATTTATAATATTATAATAATTCACTTCAATATATCATAGTAATATTAGTAATAGAGATAAAAATACATCAGCTATATGGATCCACCATCATTTTACTTCTTACAGGAAAAAAAAGTTTTTTTTATATTTTTAATTACACTATTGACTAATTAATAGATTTTGTATAATTAATCTTAATACATTGTCACTATATTGGGGGTGAATAGTGCGAATGTCACTCACCCAAAGTGCAGCCTATGCGAGGTGAGGTTGCTGATCTTGCATATTCTTGACACTTGTCCCCAGTGCGAGCGTACACCGGGTCATTCTCCGGAAGTCGGATGGGGAAACATTCCACGTGGAAGTCATTGAAGTTCACGCCGCAACATTTGAGGCGTTCGCCGTTAGGACCTACATCAAATATAAAATTAAATTTTTTTAAAATTTAAAATATGTAATATTTGTAATAAACATATTCAGGGGATTTTCATTAATTATATAAATATAGATGAGAAGCATTATCTTGAAATTTATTAGTGGAATGGGGGTAGTAAGCAAGGCACTAAAAGCACCATAACACAAGTGGCTGCTAACCTACAAACTTATACTAATGCTATATATAAGCTAGACGCTTAACTTTTGTGGTACAACCATATGCATTACAGCACACGGATTGATTGAGCGACATTTTATTAATACTCCAAACTGATATGTTATTTATGTTATTTCGGAATATCTCCATGTTACATAATGACAATCATATCAGTTTGCTGTATTAATAAAATGTGTCGCTCAATCAATCCGATTTATTTTGACTTATCTAAATTTTTAATATTTTATCAGAATAAATTATGCATTAAAACAAAACATTAAATTATTTTATAAAATTAAAACAAAAATATAATTAAATAATATTTTTTTAAATGTTTTAATATATTACAAAATATTTTTATTTTTTAAATATTTTTGTTAAAAATCTATTTAATTTTTTTTTAAAAAACTACTCTGAGCAGGGTCGTCTTCTCGGGTTTATGAACTGTAACGTCATTTGCATTGCACTACCTACTCCAACCTCTTAGCTGGTGTAGAAAAGCTATACTCCCAGCATGGACCAGACCAACTTTGTCTCACCTGCCATTCTGGGGGTATGTGCGATGTCATGAGCCACCAGTTCACCCCAGACCGCCGCCAGCGCCATCAAGTGAGGGTGCGGTAAATCAGCGTCTCTGTGCACCGCCAGTGACACCTCCCTGGCACTCGGCAGTGGCTGAGCCTTGGAGCTGTGTCGGGGAACACTCACCCCTGCGTGGAGAAGGTGCATTAGATTCAGGTAGGGTGCAGTTCAAGAACGTTTTGTCTAGAGAGATATCCACATTTCTTCCGATTAGTGTCATATTAGGTTGAGCTGTCGCTAACCACGGTTAGTGAAAAATATTTTTCTTCGTGAATTTCGTCCGCTCATATAATACTTAAAACTCCCTCTCTCAAAGCAAAAATTTGAAGTCAATTTTTTTACTCAATTTCAAACGATCGATAACGAGTTTAACTTTTAACTTTTTTTTTTTTTTTTTGCCAACCAGATGATTTGGGACAACATTTATCAATATTATTAACAATTTTATTGTCATATTTAATATTATTAAATTATTATAACTTATAAATTAATTAATTATAAACTTCATTAATGACTTTTTTGACTACTCCGTCCGTACTTATGGCAACTATTGCGCATTATTATATACAGTCTATATTATAATGTATTTCAAAGTACTTGAAATACTTGAAGATGCTTTTCCACCATGGAGCGATGGCACGCGAGGCTTGGCGGGGCGAGAAAAGCGCACTTGCAATAAAATCGCATAGCAGCCATATTGGCGAGGAAAAATCGTGCCGCGATTAAATCGTTGCGTAAAAAGCCTTCTAATATGGCTGCCATACGATTTTACTGCAAGTGCGCTTTTCTCGCCCCGCCAAGCCTCGCGTGACACTAGGTCTGTTCGTAAATACACAATCAGAAAGAATTGATTATTTGTGATGAACCTTATGTTCTATGTACAGAAGGTTCATCACAAAAAAATCGATTCTTTCTGACTGTGTATTTACGAACAGACCTATTGCTCCATCTTGAAGCCTCTAATGACGTCATCAACTCACCATCCCCATACTCTGCAGGCATGAACCTGAGCAGTCTGGTGTTTGCGTTGCCCCAGTGTGGACTCTGCACGTTGTTGCAGTAGCCCGTGTGAGCGCGGTACTTGCGGGGCTGACACGGAAAGTCTACTTCAAGGGGGCACTGCTCGCCCAGAAGAGACGAGCGGACGTCCATGACGGGAAGTCCGTAACTTACTTGCTCGCGAGACAAAGTGTACCTGTAACATTCAAATAAATTTCATCTACCATTCACTTTTCACGTCTCTTTTTTTATCCTATTTTACAATATTCCCGAGGAAAAAAGATGAGATTACGTCTTCTTTCCTTTTCTTTAAGCATAAAAATTTAGACATAAAGTGGGGCATTCACAGAGCACTTTAACCCCCACTTTAGCTTCAATTTTTATCCCTGGTACTAAACATGGTACTAAACCAGGGGCTAACCATGTTAAGCTCATAGTTTAGCACCATGTTAAGCATCAATAAATAAGATATGTTATTGAAGTACAAAGATGTTATAAGATTACATTTTGGGCATATAAAGTACGATTGAAGACGTAATTTTTATTTCTTAATGGGGTACTGACCAAAAAAATAGTTTCAAGTTTTTGTCAACATTTCAAAAGGCACGAGAATTTCATGAAGAACAATCCCTATTACAGCATTCTACGACAATTTCCTGATTTTATATGAATTTTTGAAACCTCTCAAAAATGACGTCATAGCATTGAATCTTAAATAGGAAAATATATCAGTTAACATTGCCAAATCCCATACTTCATATTTGAAATGTAACCAAACCTAAATTTGCAAGGTTTTTGGGTGCTAGAATCACGATAATGAAGGTTTCAATTTCCTACCTCAATAACTTTTCATTTTAGCAATGTTAACTGATGCATTTTCCCATTTAAGATTCAATGCTATGACGTCATCAAAAAAGTTTTAAAAAATCATATAAAATCAGCAAATTGTCGTAGAATGCTCTAATAGGGCTCGTTCTTCATGGAATTCACAGTACTTTTTACTAGTATTGCTAACTCAAATACCGGTCAGTACCCCATTAGGGTCTGTAGTTTGTATATGAAGTATTTTAAATGGAAATATATATTTTTTCATACTCATTTATTTTCGAACAGATGATCTCCAGTTATGTATTATTTTTCAATTTTTAAGTAGCTTTATATTATACCCCCAAAATGGAAGGACAAATACTAAATTACGTATATAATTGTAATGGATCATTTTTTTACAAGACTATGTTGTCATAGTGTTTTGCAGCATGCAGGTGAGAACAGAAAATCATACTGCAATAATTCAAAATGTTTACTTGAACGATGTGCAGTATTATTTTTTTTAAACAGATAATATACAGTATATACTTAAAATTATTGTTAATACTAAAAATATTAATTAGTGTTTTAAAAAATGATTATTAAAATTATATGTAAAATATATATGTTAATATTTTTTACATTATATTACATAAAAATATATACAATAATTATGTTCAATAATTTTAAAAGTTTTAAATCTATTATTTTCTAATATTTATTTAGACCACTTAGTTTTAAAAGTAAATTTGAATGCTTGGACAAGTTGTGGGTGAATTGATATAATATTATTGTATGTAAAATACGATTGTGAATGTGCTTTTAAATGGCAAAGAAGCAAAAATAAAAAATAATTTGAATAATCTACCAATAATAATATATAGTCTGATGGCCGTAAGTTGCAGCCAACCTATCTTGGAAAAATCCGACAATTATCCGAGAATTTTAATGTTAATTAGTAAATAATCCACGGATAATCCTCAGATTATTCTCGGATAGGTGGCTGCAACTTACGGCCATTAGTTAACATTATATACAATACATAATAATCATATATGATTATATTATATATAATCGTACATCATAAGCCATGGGAGTTGGTAGATTCTTATGTGGAATAATTTCCTGTGGCGATTTTATATTATACATAAGATTATTATAGATACTTAAACAATTCACATGTTGTGATTCTACACTTACGCATGTGAGACGTATTTCGAGGCTTCCTCGGCAACGAGGGCAGTCCTTGTAAGGTTTCTTGAGGAAGGTCGGGGGTCGTGCGAGGCTGCCATGAACCAGGCAGCGCCCCCAGGACTCAGTTTCGCTCCTACAACATGCCACCCAGATTAACATTACATCGTCATATCACTGCCACTCAACAGTTATTATGTTTTATATATTTTTATGTAATAAATTTTATTATTAAAAAAAATACTGTAATGCTATATAATAAAATTTGAAAATACATTAATGCATGCTATATTTTTTAAAATTGATTAAAATTTTGAATTAAATTTGCATGAATTAATTAAAATATAGGAAGTGTCTGAATAGTATATTAGATCGGAAAGGTACGTTAATTAATTATCTTGTTATCTAAACACAAAAGTGAATTTCAACTTCCATTTATGAGTTTTATTTTAAATTTTACATAGTTCATATATTCAGTCGGAATTACTATAAATTTACTATTCTTTACTGGAAATTTAAAAGAGCAGCATAGCCTTCAGCCAGTACAATCTCAAATTCTTCAATAAAATATACTAGTATCTTGTTTTGAGTACAATATCATTCTGTTCAAACGTTAAATGGGTTGGTTTTAAACATTAACTCTTCAAAATTTTCTACCCATAGTTATCTTAAATCCAGGAATATTAACATGGAGATTGTCTGACCACGGAAATTTCTATGATGACTATATAATTCTTCCATAAAAATGATCGTAAATACACAATTATTATATAAAAAATTATTTAATGACTCTTATGTTTACTGTACATAAGGTTCATCTGATAATTAATTAATTATTGAAAAGCACAATACTCAATTTTTCAAAAATTGTGCAATGTATCAAACAGCTAAATTATTTGAATTTTTACCAATGTGTTTAAAAGAAATAGAAAATAATAAACTTTTCCGCAAAAAGTTAAAAAGTGTATTAATTGGTAAGGAATTTTATTCTGTTAAGGCATATAAGAGTAATAAAATGTCCGAAAAAGTGTAATCAGAATAGTAGAAACAAAGTATAATAATATATACCTATTTTATTAACTAATTACATTCCAATTAAACAAAATTTTATCAGTACTCTCACTTGTCAGTAACTTTTGTTACTTATATAATATATTTTTTTTTCTTTTTATTAGTGTTAATGTTTACTACAGTATATGTAAATAAAATAATGAATGTTTTTTTTTTTTTTGTGAGTGTCCTATATACGCTGACGTGAAAATAAGATATGTTTATCATGTACAACCAAAATGTAGTTCAAAATTTTAAAATAAAATAAAATATTTACCAACAGACGTAACAAAATTAAACCCCCTATAAAACCACCAGAGTAACACAGTAATCCCCACCTCTGTTGAACATGGCCTGTTCCTGCTTGTCCAGCCTCTCGGAGACAGCCGTGAAGGCCCTCTCGATGTAACCGGCCGCTTCCTGGGCACTCAGGGCCGGCATGGAGACGTGAGGACCCGCGGGAAGAGGGGGGATGTCCACCGCGGCTTTCAGGTGTTGGGACACACACGTATGCACCAGGAGGAGAAGAATGAGGGGCGTCATCCTGAAACAAATGTACATGGTTGTATGACACGTGTATTACTGTGGATATAATGTGTAAAATACTTATATATTAGTAAATAACTTTTGCTTGCAAAGGGTATTCAAGTTGAACAAATAACTTTTTCAGAATTTTACCTTTGCCGGTGTTCAATATAATAATGTATGTTGTAATATGCTGTGACAGTCTCAGATCACCTGAGGAAGAGCGAACGGTCGACTGTCAAAAGCTCGTGCAGTGTAGTGTAAGTGATAGAAACGTGCACGAACACTAACAAATTGTATGTGATTATCGCAACACACTATACAATATACGGAAGGATTACATTGAACACAGGCAAAGGTAAATGTCTGGAAAAGTTATTTTTAATTATTCAACAGAGAACATACATATCTACAGTCTATAACAGCTCTTAGAATACCTGTAGACACTATGGCGCCAGCTCCAACAGTCTAGACTGAATGGCGGCATCCATAAGATCCTTAATATTTATTTTCAAGATGTCCGCCGCGCGCACTTGAATCCAGACGTAAACTAAGATTTGTAATACTGTATATTGCTTATTAGGTTATGGCTGCCCTCAATATGAAAGGGATTCATCACAAAATCCTATAAAGCATTGTTAGGTTGGAAGAGCCTGAAAGTTAAAATCAGTCACTTATGACCAGTATACCCTACCCTACAATAGGGTTCAGTTGAAGAAGAAAAAAAGTAGCCACGGTATAAAAAGAGGGAATGTATATTCGAAATTTATACACCTCGAACGTTATAACTCTTGCCTCATTTTCTGAACATATAAAGCGCAGCGTCACGACTTTTAAGATACAGTAAGTTGATTTTCATTTTTGGGCGAGTCAAGAAAAGCACTGATTCTTGTAGACACCTCTATCAGTGACCTGTTAATTCTTTTTCTTCTATATAGCTATTTAGATAGCGTGACAATGCAACATATAAAGGAGGAGTAACATTTTTTCTTGATCGAAGTGTACAATTACTATAGAGAGGAATAATGTCAACGTTTAAATAACTACAGTACAGTTTACATTCACTTTATAATTACCACTGAGAACAGTTAATTAATATGGTTAATAAAGGTTTTAAGTGTTCGCCTGTGGGAAAATTTTCTCCATAAGCCACCAAAGAGGGAATTGCGCTGACGTCACGCGAGGAGGGCCAGAATGCACGGACTAGCATATAAACAAAGTGTGCAATAATTTTTTACTTAACTTAATAAAATAAATCAAGTTTAAATACTTCAATAATACTTTAACAGTACACGATAGAACTCATAAAAAAAATATCACCGCCAAAAAACCGTTAAAAGTATTTTTTATAATTTTTTTTCGTCATTTTGCCTATGCTCACTGTATAATCTGGCCTGCCAAAACTTTCTCTTTTCCCTCCCTCCTGCGCCTCCTTCGCAATGTATTATTATAGGGAAACCCCTCTCCCGCCTCACGTAAACATAAACAGAAATCAGCTCTATAAGAAATGAAAATTTATTTTTTTTTCTCAGTAAGCATTAAAGCTATTACTTTGAAAACATCTCTTCCCCTACCCTAATTTATGTTTTGAATTATGGTTTTGATCAGCATGCTCATATAATCTAAAATCATTATCGTGAGGGTAGCCATGCATACTGAAATATATTATAAAATTAATAATCTAATGTGGTGATATTATACAGTTAGGGGGGTCGCACACAGACTTTTATTTCTACAATTGTAAGCTTACGATCGTACGTTTCTCATTTAGAACCGGTTCTAAATTTCTTATCATACGACAGCATACGATATGAAGCTGTGTGCGCGCGCACATCTGATCGCATAGGTTCTTATTTATTTATTTTTTTTATCATACGCTGCGAAATCATGCGATTCTGTCTGCGACCGACCTTAATATCAACTTGAACGTAGAAAAATATAGAATAGAAAATAATTGAACCCTGTTAATATAGTAAGTACGGTACATTATATAGAAAGCAGGCTCATTTTATTACTTAAGTCTACATAGAAAACTGGTACATTAATGCATAAGTTGAAATTTTATAATACATCTCGCCTTAGGCTATCAGTAACTTCAAACTGGTTCCAACTTTTTTGCTGCATACTTGCAGTTGTTCACAATAAGTTGTGGACCGTTACAAAATGAATTCAAGCTTGTGTATAATTATGAGTAATTTAAACGAGAAGCAATGCAAAAGGATAGCATACTCCCAAAATGCCATTCTTTATATTTATATGTTAATGGAACATATGTCATATTATAAGCTTGGAGTAATTTTAAAAAATTATATTTTATTTATTTATTTATTTATTTATTTATTTATTTATTTATTTATTTATTTATTTATTTATTTATTTATTTATTTATTTATTTATTTATTTATTTATTTATTTATTTATATTAGCAAAAGAGACAATTTCATGTTGTATGATATTTTAGCTTAATTTTTATTAATACATACTTAAATTAATTTTAAACAAACCCGTTAATCTTGCATGTAAATCAATAAGTCAGTTTTTATAAATAGCGATCGTAAACAATTAAATTAATTTAAAATTATCCAATCTTTATAATTCGTAATAAATTATATAATATCGTATATTATATAACATATTTTACAATTATAATTATATTATAAATATAATTCAAAATCAGTTTCGGATATCCGGATATCCGAGAATTCGAAATCAGTTTCGGATATCCGAAAATTCGAAATCAGTTTCGGATATCCGGATATCCGAAAATTCGAAATCAGTTTCGGATATCCGGATATCCGAAAATTCGAAATCAGTTTCGGATATCCGGATATCCGAAAATTCGAAATCAGTTTCGGATATCCGGATATCCGAAATCAGTTTCGGATATCCGGATATCCGAAAATCTGAATATAGTTTCGGATATCCGATTATCCGAAAATTCGGATTTCGGATTTTCGGATATTTTCGAATCCGGATTTCGGATTTTGAAATATCCGGATATCAACAGCACTAATTCACATTCAGTTCATTTCCGGCGTTTAAGTCTCCTGAATTATTTAAAAAAAAAATCATTTATAAGATTTATTTTGTAAATTTAATAAATAAATTAAATAAGATTATGTCATTCACAGACATTATATTAATTTCAGTTTTGATATTAATAATCAAATTTATAAATTGAAAACTATAAAAAATGTATGGACTATTCTTTCACTAAGTTTGTTATAACAGTAATAATGAAACGTCTCATTTCATTTTCAACTTCATATTTGAATTTTGCACACAATCTTATTTACAACAAAACCTGTACTTTTTATTAATTGCCAACATATTTTGAAGCTTCATCAATGTATTTTTCCCATTCAATAAATATATGATTATATTTTCGGATGTTAAAGATTTCTTTACATCTTATATAAAATTGTGTTCAAATCTGATATATAATATTTAAATATTATGAATTTAAAACATGGTATATTAGAATTTAAAAGGTGAGGCTCGATTCTTCTAACATCCGAAGGTTTCTTACGATGGTCCAACTGTGTCAGATGATAACGCCAGTCACGGCTGACTATAAATTTAAACTGAAGAGTGAGCGTGCACAAATCTTTACAGTTACGTTGGTCAACATGCTTACGATTATGACTGGAATCTCAAAATACACATCATCTCCTTATTTAGGTTTTAATGAAAAAAAAAAAAAAAACGCACGTAAAAAACGTGTCCACAACGTAATGTCATTTCAGTTAGTTATATACTGAAAGTATATTATATTCATGTAAACTATGTAAATTAAATAATAAAAAAAATCTCAAGAGGGGACTCTATTTTGAATTAATTTTTAAATTTTCAATTCCTAAAAATACATCACACCAGGGATGTTTAAATTAACTTTAAGTACAAAACAAAATACTTTGAAATATCTTTGATTTCAAGAGTGTACTCAACGTGAAAAGAAATAATTTATTTAAATTCTTACAATAATTAATCATGTTAATTTTTAAAATGCCTTTTTAAAATTTTGGTTCCTTTGGATATAAATAATTTTAAATAACAATAATTAACAATAACTAATTAAATGTAAAACGGATTTACAAAAAAATTATTAACATCATAACTTTAAAAATTTACACAAAATAAATAAAAAATAATTTAATATTAAATTAAATGTTTTATTATTGTTTTGTATTTTAACATGTTAGTTTGGAGAGAGAGAAGAAGAGAGATATTACTGTTACTTTCGTGACTGCTCGTCAACATCTCTGTGACCTGTGACCTATGACGTCACAGCACGTGCATGCTCGCTAATAGTCTCGCGATTTTCTACTCATCTTCTAACTAAATGGTTTGAAACAGGATGCACGAGTTATTAACTTGTTTGTTTTACTGTTCGATTAATCACTGTAAACTGAAATCCATTGGGCGAGTCAGAGTCATCAATATATGATGAAGTAATTAATATTAATAATTTTTTAGATTATATCTGATTTTTTAAATATCTTAGGTATATTTGCATCAGATTCGGTAGTGTGTAATTTTCAAAGCAATTTTAAAAATGAAGTTTCCATTTTTAGGGTCCCAGTTAACTTTTTTTAAATTCTATTTGATATTTCTAACCAAACCAACATTATAAAATATTTTAATATTTATTCAAATTTTATTCAAATTCAAATAAGCACTTTTAAATTTTTAGTGAAACTTTTCAATGCATGCAGAGCTTATACAATGATTTACCCTTGCACAAGAACAGTGCATGCATACCTCCATTAATAACATATTAATTGAATTATTATTTGATTTAATGTTAAATTTAAAGTAGAGTGAGCGAAAAATTGACCGATGGTAAAGCTCATTCTCTTGCATGTAAAAAGTTACTTTGGAGCACCATAAATAAGCATCTGAAATCAGTTGAGACCGTCCTTCGTAAAAATTCTGAGCATTTGGGTCTAAAAGTCGATGACTTCGTCCATCTACTCCATGCTAACGCTCGAAAAACGTGGCTTATTTTTTATTCGAACTTTAATTTCTTTCGCAATCTCCCGTAAAATGTGTTTAAAAAATATTCTAAGATAGAACATATTATGGTGAATCAGAAAGTGTCATAACCTTTATTAGCCCTTCATAAAAATTTTGAGAAAATTCTGATACAATACCAAAATCCGAGACAAATTTTCATTTCAAATGTTGCGGTCTACGGTTTAACAGCTGACTGGATCAACGGGATCAACAACACTATATAACTTCAGCAGATGCTCGTATTGCGCAACTTGCATAAATTTCTACTGCGCAGCTTTTGAGGAGCCGACGTAACTTTTTCGTATGCACATATATAGTGCGTGACGTCATTCCCGTCATGCACTGCGCACTCAACTCGCTGACTCCTCTTTAATTTAAATTGTCAACCACTAAAGTTTTACCTTATGTCTGTAGGAACAGAAACTGTAAAGGATAAATATAAATATTTTCAAGATTATTCTTTTACACATGCCAGCTTTGATTAATTTATATATACATTGCATGCAATACAGTGATTGATTCTATCAAAACGCAACTTTAAAAAGCGAGCATAACTTTTTATAGGATTTTTTTTTTTTTTTTTTTTTAAGTTTATGTAACATTTTTTACGAAACCAACACTTTTTTTTTTTTAAATACAAAGCAAATTTTGCTGTATTTTATTTTACAGTTTTAAATATTAATGTTATTATACGAATGATTTATATCAACTACGAGTGTATATATTATGCAAAATTTCATAATAAATTATAACATATACAGTACAGTTTTGGTATTTACGTTTTACTTGAACAAGATCCATGCATGCTGGCACTAACTTTATTACCAAATACACCACAGCACAAAATTATCATGCAACAATTACAAATATTTGCAATGTATCAATTGTATAACGTAAGTTTTTCATGCATGAGACGCTTGCATAGCAATTTTCTTTTTGGTGCAAATTTTTAGTGTTGTGCAAGAACACTGCCTTACAGTCTGAACAATTAAAAGATTTAATCCCAATTTACTTGGTAACGCCCCAACGCAGCAAGGATAATTTTAACTGTCTCTATGTGTAGTATGTACCTCCCGAGACAGCCCTTGTTTGTATGATTTACTGTTAAATTACATTGCATTTAATTAAACTAAGCAGAAATTTGTCATTGGGAACCCATCATTTTACAGAATAAGTGTAAATTATTCTTTTCTTTTGCTTTAATATACTTGAGTCATATGTGGGACACTAATTTTGATTCTATTCATGTAATTTTATAATTTAATTTTACATTGATAAGATCTCGAGTATTTTTTTTAAGGTTCTATGTAATATTTCTTACAAAACTAATACTTAAATAATGTTTCAAATGTTTTTTAAAAATGATATAATGAATAATGACAGTCGCAATGTCGTTTTTCAGTGCATGTATTAATATTTTTGTTCGATTTTTTTTGTGTGATAAATTTCGCTTATTCATATTTTTTTAAATCAAATATACCAAAAAATTCTTATAAAAGAATTAACACGCAAAAATTGTGAAATATTTAATTACAATATACGATGTAGTAAATCATAACGTTATTCAAGACACGATAGCCTAAACCAGCATGTTAAATTTGGGACTGTTAATTTTGTACACCTCGTGACACCATGAAATTTCTTCCTGCTTTGTTTGTGTGCACTCACGTAGGCTATAGAGAGGTAGTAAAGCTAAACTCTTTTGATCTTGATTATAGACTGGGTACTCTTCTTACCTCACCCCAAACTGCAAATCTGCATCTCTTTGTCTATTGGAGCTACATCGCCAGCAAATGAGGCAGGAGTTTTCGTGCTGTCCCGAGTTGTAGAGGTAATGCTCCTTTGGACAGCATTCTTATTTGCTACTCTTCAATTTCATTTCAGTATTAACGATTGTAAATAATAAATTTATCGGGAAGCAAGTCAAAACGTGAAAGAATTAATATAAATATTTTCAAGATTATATATAAATATTTTATTTTTTTTAACAACGTTATTTTATTTGCGTCAGATTCGGTATCGTGTCGTCTTTTTGTACTCTCCCAAGCAATATAAAATTGAGTTTTCTATTTGTAAAGACCTAAATATATTTTTGAAGTTCTATTAAATATTTCAAACTAAATTTACACTAAAAAACATTAATATTACTTTAAATTTATTTGAAAAAGAAAATAAATATTTAATTATAAAATATTCCTTTTTATGTCAAGTTATTTAATTAACTTCAGTTATAAAAAAATAAAATAATGATTTGAGAAAATGAAGTCTGCAGCAAATAAATTTAAATATCTTCAAAACTTGTTTTACGCAGCACAGCTTTAATTACATATTTACATTACATGTAATGCAGGATCTGTGATATTATAATGTCAATCAACTCCCTAATTCAAGATTACCATTTATAAGGTTACAAATATTTTTTTAACGATTGACCTAAGTTACATACCGGAAACAGGACATTTCTGTCGAACGGAATCGAATGAAATAAATTTTAAAAAATCGAGGATGCTCTAAAACTTAATCGCTTATGGTTTGAGCAAATTCAAGGGGGCAGTTTTCTCACAATAGCTCCATTTCCGGTTTCCGTCCATAAGGCCAATGTAAAATTCTGAAAGTCCACAGTCTATTATTTTACGTATTACGTGATAACGCCCAGTAAGTTTATATTTCAGACTTTATCGATAGATAAATCAGCATCAGGACAGTATTTTATATATTTATTAGGAGCTATCAGCTTCAAGACACAAATTAAGGCGCCGATCTAGTACGAGACCCATAAGGTTAACATGGGAGTAGAAACCAGTATCTGGATGGCTTAATTTTTACCCCACAATCATAAAAATTAGTTTGCAAGAAAGATCACCTTCTTGCGCTGCGCGCTGTGTAAATAGATTTTTGATAAGTAAAACTATTATTTTTTAAATGAATTAAATATAGCAATACTTTTTAGTATTTCAGCTTCTTCTCGGATTCTTTCAAAGTGCTTTCTTTCCAACAGAATGCGGGGGTTGGTATCTGTTTATTGCCTCTGGTACCTGACATTGAAAGAAAAAGGTTTCTTTTCAAGCTCCTCAAGCTAGAAAAAAAATAGAGGAGGGTGGGTGGAGACTTTTTTTTTTTGTCAATGCGGAAGTAGTGGTTGTCATAATGTTGGATTTACATTACACATTGCGAAATGAAATTAAAATGTTATAGATAAAATTTACATTTGTGTAATGCAATAGTGTATGTGTGTGTTAGAGAGAGAGAGAGAGCTCGCGCACGTTCTATAAAAAAATATAAATTTTATGTTACATAATGTAAATTAGTTACTTCAATAGGCATGTATAATTGTGTGACATAGCAGTTTATTTTTATTTTTCTTATCTCTTCTATATTGAATGATTATATATTATGTATATGTGCAGATATACTATAAGCATTCGAAGTAACTGAAGGAAGCTTGAAAAAAAATTACAACAAATCACTAATTTCTATCTATTATATTGTTGTAACATATACGTTTGCTTGTGTATGTGTGGACGATCGACATAATATAATGTCTTGATTGCAAATGTACTTGATCTGCTTATATTGTATAATCAATCGAAAGCAATAAATAATATTATTTTTTTTAATCAAACCCATTTTACTAATTACATATGTAGTATATACTACTTTGAAACCCCGAACCTTCCGAACCTTTCGGAACGGGGGCTGCCACGGCCTTGCAATCCATCCTGGCATTTGCCTGCAATTGAAGGAAACGTGGAAACCTCAGCCATGATGGACGCTATACAGTTTTTGTCAATGAACTGGAAGTGCAATGGTTCAAAGCTAGGGGAACCACATAGTGGAAAAGCGTAACGATTTACCCCTGGGTGGGAAACGTGGTTTTTGTTGAAAATGGTCACCCATCCAACTACTAATCACGCTCGGCGTTGCTTGACTTCGGTGATCTGACGAGACCCGGTCAAGCGCACTACGCCAATGAATTATATATGCACTTGTATATTCATAATAAAAACAATGTCGCAAATCACGAGAGGGTGATATATTTTAATTTTTAATTAAAGTTAATTAATTAATTTTCATTTTATTTTAATTTTAAACTATTTTGAATAAAATCAAATTATTCGATATAATTTTTTATAAATTATTTTTTATTGTATGTGTAGGTAAGATATTTTTATTTTATACACATATATATCCGTTATATATAATAAACTGGTGTAAAGTAAAATAATTCATTGTTTTATATTTGTTATCAGAACTTACCAGCAATATGTTATTTTAATTCTTATTGTATAAAATAATGCCTTATAAAGACATTATGTTATTACATTATAAAGACATATTAATACATATTATAATATAATGCTAAGATACAAATAAAGGCAAAATCAAATATCAATGATCAAGTATTGAATGATTATAAAAGTTTAGAAAGGTGTAGTAGATTTCTTTGTTTACATGCAGCCTCTATTATGTTCAGCACAAAATTTATGACATTTCACGGCACTGCTGCTCGTCAGTCGGTTGTGGGACGGGAGTTCCATTATGCTACATTTTGTAAAGAAACCCTGTTGCCAACCTTACAAAAGAGCTTCAAAATTTAGTAGAGAACTAAATTATTTTCTTAATTAATTTAAAAAATAAGAGTTTTACCTATCAAAAATCTGTTACACAGCGCGCGGCGCAAGAAGGTGATCTTTCTTGCAAACTAATTTTTATGACTGTGGGGTAAAAATTAAGCCATCCAGATACTGGTTTCTACTCCCATGTTAACCTTATGGGTCTCGTACTAGATCGGCGCCTTAAGACATGAATAATTGTAATTTGGTGGGAGGAAAAAAGAGCATATCTGTTAGAACTACCACATAATGTTTGTATAAAATATTGAAAGGAATTTAGAATTATGATATCTTCATTTAGACCGAATGAAATCTACCACAACATCAAGAATTTCATACTGGCCAGCACATAATCGTTGCCACAACATTGCACAGATTGAATTGCCTCGAGGTCTTGAAAATGATGAGTTAATAGAATTATGTTCTGAGGTTTATCATGCAGTCTGGGGACTTTTTTTTCTTCAGGTCTTTTTAAATTCTGCTAAAAAATCGAAAACAAATACCTGTCTTTATTTTCAAATGTAAATATTTTTGATTTGTTTTTGCTTAAAACAGTTAAAACCACAAATATGAATTTGTCTTAATGTTTTTGGGAGTTATTTTTTTTTTTTTTTTTTTTTTTTTGAAGAATTACATTTTTATGTAAATTGAATCAACCAATAAGGTTATATTGGATAATCTTGGCTGATCTGTATATTTAAAATTACCAATAATAAAAGTGCCTGTCTACACTTTTAGCTCTTCTTGCTAATCGACAATTAAAGTTTTTCATATTTAGCATGGAAAGTATAATTTTTTTTTTGTGTGTCTCTTTACCTCAAATTTGTAGCTCAAATTCACTAAAAGAGGGATTAATTCAGGTGGGAGTCGAATTTTCATCTCGACCTTCGTCCAAAATAATGAGCTACCTGCTTACAACTATCATCTGCAATAATTAGCTTCTGCTATTTCAGGTGAATGCATTTATGAGCTATATGCTGCACTGATTTACAATGAATGAATTTATTGATGTATTGACTTCGGGTGTACCGATTTACAGTTCATAATTTTACTTACCTGATACAACAGGCAGCTCATTATTGCATTTAATGCGCAAATAATCGTGAAAATATCGTGGTATTTCGAGGAGGGATGATCTTTTGCTAGCCAGGTGTTATAATTATGTGCTATATCCTTTATAATTTTTTTTCTATCATATCTACTATAACTGCAAATAAATATATTCTCTTGTATATTTTTCTACACAAACAAACAGTGAAATATTTTATCACGCGATTAAAATTGCGTATATGGTCATTAAATTTGATTGGATCATTAGTAAATTACCTTTTCTTTTTGACCGTGTGAAAATATTTTTCACCGAACTAATTATATCATATTTTGATTAAAATGAATTTATGTTATATGTATTAATGATGTTTAATTTTAAACAAAGTACAGTTAATTTTTAATTATCAATTTATTATTATTATATATTTGTTATAATTTTTTACACTGAAATAGTTTTCTTTAATTAAATAATATCTAAATATACCAGCTTAATAAAAAATCAGCATAAATTTGAAATTTCACATTTAAGTTAGTGTCCGTCATGTTTGTAATGTCTTCTGTCATTGGTTGATAATATGTAACGAAGAACCTTATTGGCTGACACGAGCCGAAGAGCACCCGAGTATCTCCGACGAAAACCTATAGTTAAAAACTTCCCCTAGTTAAAAATTTTCATCATCAAAACTCATCTTTTACGTCTAAACCTAAGATTATTTCACATTTTTACCTCAAATACATTTTATTTCTTCCTCGCACAAAGTGAGAATAAAATGAAGACAAAATTTCTAACATTTCATGATCAATAAGAGTAAAAAGGACTTAATCTCTTATTTTTTTAATCGGAAATGGTACAAACTAGGAAGGAAAAAAAAAAAAAAAAATGAGGAGAGATATATATTACAAGCGAATAAAAGATGAAATTTATTTTAACTCGGGTCACAAACTGCAGAACAGTTAATGCTTTCTCGTGGTGTAGAGTATATTATATATACTGACCAGTTTATATTTAACAGTATAATTATTGCATTAATTATTTCTTCTATAAAAGATTATAAAAATAAATTTACCATCAACATAACAAGCTTATTAGATGACCAGGTTTAAAGGCATCTTAACAAAGTCCAAAATTCCCCCGGTGCCGTAAGTTCAATTTTAATAAAAGTAAAAGGAATTAAATTAACATAAGACCCTGTCTTTAAAATAAGAATTGTGATAAAAAGTCGATGGCAAGATGAGAATTTCTTTATTATCCTTTTTGTATCAGACAGTGTTGCCAACGTTAATAATTATTTCCATGGGCTTTTTAAGAATAATTATGATGACGTCAATACCTTGAAATTTATTCAAGGTACTATGTTTTTCTAGTAAATAATAATGTGATGAGTAAGCTACTTCGCAAAATTTTACAATATATTTTATTATCCCGAATAAGGAAAAAAATGTATTCAAATTATTCCACGTAACGTTATACGTACGGTTTTTTCATTAAAAAATGTACCCTTCTGGACTTACCATGAAGTTAAATCTTGGTTTGTTTATAAAAGTTACCACTCAGTCTATGGAGGCGTGGTGAACCAAAACTCTCAAAGGGTAGTCTCTTTTTAATTTTCTCAAAATTGCAAATCTGGCAACTGTGTGAGTATGAAGGCTTCAAGCATAGCGATCTAGAATTTCCGAAATTCAAGATCGCTTTAAGCCGGTATTTCACGATACAAATTTGCATACAATTTTTCCTTACAAGAAAATTTCATCTCCATACAAACAAATGGAGTTCAAGTTTTCTTGTAAGGAAAAATTGTATGCAATAGTTATAAAAATTGTATTGTGTAATACCAGCTTTACTTTAAGTGTTCCCCGGCGGAACAATTTTCTCTATAAGCCTCCATGTTAGAAAATTTTAATTTTTTCTTTATAACTATTAAAGTGATCAATTTGAAACCATCTCCTACCCCCCCCCCATTTAAGGGATCTTCTGATAATGAACCAATAACTAATTTTTCTCTAAAAAATTTCTATTATGTCAAAATAGCAATTTCGAGTATTTTTTACATAGGTTTGGATCGGACGCAAAATCAGCTGACTTGAAGCCTCTATTGGGGCTGCAGCTCTCGCAAGTAAGAATGGGAATAAAATTCGTGCTATTATAGAAATATACTTCAATATTATGTTATAGTCAATATTTTAATGAAACAAGCAGGCAGGCTATCAAGTAGATTGGTATCATAAGTCGAGAAATATCAATGCAGTCATGGAGAATGAAGGGACTTTTCAACTGTTATCTGCAAATCCGTTGATGCAAAATAAACTCTACATGAAAAATGGCAATTCTTAAGCCGGTATTACACCATACAATTTGTCCTTGCAAGAAATTTTCATCTCCATACAAACAAATGGAGTTCAAGTGATCTTGTAAGGAAAAATTGTATGCAATAGCTAAAAAAAAATGTATGGTGTAATACCGGCTTTAGAGCCAAAATACGTATTTATATAGACAACTGCAAAGACTAAAGAATTTATCTGGTTGACTAAAATCACAACTACCATATATATTATATAGGGTGTAGTCCGTAATAAGTTCTGAACGTTCAGAACCTTCGATTTAGCGTTCCGAAATTATGTTCTGAATGTTCAGAACCATTTCCGAGGTTACCCGAAGTGAGTCAGCTGAATTCAAAAAAGAGGTTCCGGGTGTTGCGAACTTTTCCTCCAAACTATCAGAACTAGAGTCAGCTGATCACAATGAAAGTGTTCCGTTATTTGATGTTCTGAAGTTAATGTTTTTGTTCAGAGTCAGTCCGTAATCTCTCAAATGTTCTGAACGTTCTAAACCTAATACGGAAGACACCCATTATATATTCATACCTTTCAAATTAATCATTCTTCACTACATTTAATATTTATATCACCCATGAAAGGACATGAAAATAGATGCTACAGAATCGAACAGAATCATCCTACAATATTTAAAGCTAAATGATAAATATTTATTTTTTAAATTTAATTTACAATTTATTTTTGCTATTTTAAAGTATATAATATTATTTTATAATTATTTTATATGTTACTATCATATATTTGCATCTAAATTTGAATTTACAAAATAAAACTTTAAATAAATATTTTTTTAATATTCTTATTAAAAATTAATATTTGAAACATTTTAATTTAAAAAAAATTAAATAATGTAAAGAAGTTTTAAAATTATTGAAAATAATGATAATATTGATAGTATCCAGAGTAAATTATTTGGTTTTTGTAAATTAGTGAATTTATTTTTAAAGGTAATATTTTATCAAATATTAACCCAATTACGAATACAAAATTGCATGAATAAAATAATAAGATGTAAATATTACATTAATACACTTTATATATACTACGTTAAATACGAATTTTACATTGCAGTAATATGAATTTATTGAGACATATTACGTTCAAGTAAAAATACACCCTAATATTAATAACATCTCAAGAAAGCAATATCAATAGATTTATATTTTAAATAACGAGATGATTTTATGAAATTAATCTCCGTTATTCGACATTTTATATGTGAATATCAAATTTGATGCAATAGATTTATTGTAATCAATAAAATTATGCAAAAATGCCATCTAGTAGTTGAATATTAATGCTTCAGTGATGGTAATGACGAAAAAACTGAGAATCTTTGAACTTCTGACCTATCCATTGTTGATATAAAATAAATAATAAATTAAATAAACAAACTTTACAATAAGTCGCTTTAGAGTTTAAGTGTCGTATAAACCAGGGAGTTTTGAAGCAATTATAGACCTTATATATACTTCATGTAAATAGGGTTCGTGGTTTATACGACACATATTCTGAGGTGATGAAATTTAAATAATTATTTAATAAATAATAATAATTGTTCCTCAACTTTTCAATTTGAAATTACATATATGTTCGATCTTAGTCATTGCATAGGAGCACGTGAAATTTGACTTTAAGAAAATGAGACAAGTGTGTTTGATACACGGTGATATATGCATGATCATTACAATGAGGGGTTGAAACGATCAACCCCTCATTCAACTCTTCATTCATTCATTCATTCATTCAACTCTTTAAAAGATCAACTCTTTTAAAGCTGAAAAAATGTGTAAAAGACTGCTAAAAATATTTGCAAAATATTACTTATCCTTTATTAACCTTAAGGCAATGTATTTCCGAAAACAAAGGCTAGTGAAAAAATAGGGGATTAATTTGTGTTTCGTTTGTTCCCATTGCATCCCTTTGATAATATGGGAAAAAAAAAAAAAATCTAATGCTATTTGTGATTTACTGGTTTTTGTGATCCACTCTCTACTGAACATTCCTTATCCGTTTTTAATAATTTTATTGACAATACAATATTATAGCCTTCTCATACAATAATACATTTTGCTGGTTATTTTCCTTAATGATTGCAATTTATTTTAAAAATTTATTATTTAACTTGAACATGTCATAACATTTTATATTATTCAGAGGTGTATGAACAAATATTATACAATAAATGAAATTACACGATAATTTACACAATTTTACAAAGAAATTATCCATAAAAAAACATTATTATCATGTTCACATGACCTAAGAAAGGAATTATTACATACCTTGTGAGAACTGTTGTTGAAGGTCTATTATATCCAGTATATCTCCCACCACCTCACAGTACGAAGATGAACCTCCTCTCTATTATAATAATACACCTCTCTCTCTCGTGAGGTCTCAACACTGACTGAGCTAACCTCGATAAAAGCTCTTCGAGGATGTTTCTTTGGTGATCACGTGGTTTAGAACCAGCCTTTCTTTTCGCTATTTTTTATATACTCCCGCTTCTTATATTTTGTGTGTGGTATATTATAAGATGTGTATGTATGTTAAATTAAAGATTATACTTTATGAATTATATTAACTTAGTTTAACTTTTACTACGAGATCTATTAAATGAATTTGTGTTAGCAAATATCCCTTTAATTAATTTTTTTTAATTAAACAATGCACATACAGATTATTTAATTTAATTTAATTTAAAATGTGAAAAATAATAAGATTTTCAATTATTTAATAATTACTTTATAGGATATAATGCAATAAAATCTAGTTTTTTTTAATGCCTTTATATTTTTTTTATACAATCATAATAATATAACAAACAAAATATCATTTACTGTAGTTATTGTAATTAAAATAAAATGCAGGAATAATTTTAATGTATAATGTCATTATCGCAAATATCGTGCAAGCCAAATAATAAATTACCAGTACAAAAATTTGTTACATTTTATTTATAATGGAATAAATAAAAAATTAAATATCAAGTGAGTGATAGTGCAATTCATGAGTTATTTTGGAGGCGTTTTGTTTCTTGTAAAAAATATTTTATTAAATTTAAAATTTTAATAACAAGCTTTATTTTTTTTAAATTAAATGTAAATATTATTTACAGTACTTAATATATTTTTAAAATATTTTTATTTATATTACAAATTAAATAAATTATTATTACGTGCTATTACTGCTTATTGTAAAAATACAATTACGATTAAGGTAGAGATAACGTCGAACAGCTGTTCGACGTAATCCCCTTTGATTAACATGTAAACCTTAGCAAATTGACAAAAATTCTGAAATTTTTTTGAGAGGCAGATATTAGTGCCTAAAAGCCATAGCAAAAGTTTCAAAAACATTTAACGAGCCGATTTTTTTAAATTAATTTTTTAGTTTGGCTCTCCATGGGAAAGCCCTATGCTGAAAATTAAAAAAATTAATTAAAAAAAATCGGCTCGTTAAATCGTTTTGAAATTTTTTCTATGTCTTTTAGGCACTAATATCTGCCTCTCAAAAAAATTTCAGAATTTTTGTCAATTTGCTAAGGTTTACATGTTAATCAAAGGGCATTACGTCGATCAGCTGTTCGGCGTTATATCTACCTTAAAAGTTTGTTGGGTCTTTTATGTTGTATAAAATTTGATGAATGTACTATATTATATTATGTAAGTCGGATCAAGTCTTACTTATTCAATACTTATTCTAAACACTATTAAAATTTGGTCCAGGTTATAGCAACAGCAGCCATTAAATTACATTAAAATGAGTAAATTTATTGACCAGCAAAATTGAAATTGATATTAAAATTACTCGAACACGACGATCGTAAAAAAATTTGTGAAATATTGTGACAATCTTCTTATACTTGTGCAATTTGAAACATGATCTTACCGTTTTAAAAATGTCGTATATTACATCCAAATAGAGAATATTTTATAGTTCTTGTTGAAATTTCTCACAATTATATCCATTTTGAAATTGATCGTTGGCTGTATTATTAACTATTTTGAAATTTATATACGAGCTTTAAAATTATAGTATTTGAATTGAAAAATATTCATTCACTAATCTTAGTTTTGGAAACTCTAGGTATAGTCAAATCAACTTGATAATCCCACCGAAAGTAACCAGAAATGAGTGGTTTCTTACCTTTCTGTTCGTCTTTGAAATTTGCAAACAAGTCAGTTCTCTTATTATAAACCTCAAAAATATAATTGGATTTAAAATGACAAGAAATCTTTCACTTCCGGGTACTTCCGGAGGATTTAGTAACTAATTTTACTATAGTTGACACATAAATATCAACATGTGCGTGTTCTTATATAGCATGTAAAAACTCAAGACGATGCAAAATTTTATATACAATAAATATTTATGCCTCGAGAGAGCACGACCATTGATTTTGAGTGCTGCAATGCAACTCCACAAGAATAGAGATGATTGCAATTTTTAGAAATGTGGTTCCCCAGGCTTTGGAAATCGCTTTGGTCCATTGATAAAAAGTATCAGAGGTGTCCGTCCTGACTGAGGTTATCCACAGTTCCCTCAGTCTCACCTCAGTGAATGCTGGGACGCGGCCATCATCCGTTCCCTATCTTATCACTACCCTGCCGCCAGCTGTAAGCTCTTAGGGGTATATCCCTGTAAAAAAAAAAGTTGATGATGACAAAAAAAAGTTCAATGTCTTACCACACCTCCATAGACTGCATATCATACATAAAGTTAACATACGTATAGAGGACATAGAGGACCAATAGATGGCGCTGACGTCTGAAAATTTTGCTCTTTGCATCGAAGATACGGCAATACCTATAGCATGGGAAGAATCACAAAAATTATCAAATTTTTAAGAAAGAAATCACTTATGAAGTTGAAATATTTTTTTATATTTGTCCGAAAGTATTTGACAACTAATTATGGTGTTGTCATTTCTGTAAAATTATGCTGTGGCTGCTGACGGAGCATTTACATGAATTTACAATGTTAATCATATACAGCAATCCTCGCCAGACGCACGTAGTTCCAGCAGTTACCACTAGGTTCGCACTAACTTTATGACACCATTATACTGTTTTGGACACCACTAACTTTACTCCTGGTTTATTTGTGAGCGTTACCGAGTAGTCTATGGAGTCATAATGGTAAACCAAAACTCTTTTGATATTGATAGACTGGGTGCTTTTCTCCCAAAATTACAAATCTGCATCTCTCTGTCTATTGGAGCTGCAGCTCCGGCAAGTGAGGCAGAAGTGAAGTTCATGCTCTCTTGAGGTAACAAAAAAAGTACAGTAATAAAAAAGTGTAAGTTGGCATGTATATAAAATACAACCTTGTCATTACTTTGTTATGGAAAAAAATTTACTTGTTATATACTCTCTCCTTGAGATAATATGAACTTTAAATAACTTTTCTTCACTTGCTGGTGTTTCAGCGTCAATAGACAGTAGCCGATTTGCAATTTTGAGAGTCCAGATTTTCTTACCTCCATCAAAATTGTAAATTCAATACGTATTTGCGTTGACAAAACTCACAAACAAAGCATGTATAGTTCGTGATATCTCAAAATTTATAATATATTTAAATTTTTAATAAATCGGACAGATATGTTATAAGAAAAATTGAAATAAGTAACATAAGTTAATAATAAAATTTGATAATTAATAATAGCCTTGAATTTAGATTATATTGAAAAAAAAAAAACTTAAAAACATATATAAATAAGACATACATATTTCTTCCATGGTTACAAAATAATATTTTTTAATGTAAAACATTTTTTTATCATATTATATCACATACTGTACATTTAATTTACATATTACAACATATTATAATTAACTTTATCAAAATACTTCCTTGTTAAAATGTTAATTAATATATATCAAAATTAAATTACATTGTTAAGTTCATCAGAGCATATAGTTAACAATCGGAGGATAGAAGTAGCATTGTTGAATTTGCCTCTACATTTTTTGATGGCATGTGAAAGTGGTTATACTAGCAGGGAAGATGAGCGTATAAGATATTACGAAATCTTCGCACACCGTCGATTTAACTTTGAACTCCACAAGCTAGAAAGATGTTCTTTATACTTTCACTTACAAAATTTTATGTTCATGTTTAAATTTTAAATTTACTTCCCTTTTTTGTATGGCATTTATGATAATTCAAAAACACTATGTTATTATTTAAAATAAAACTGTCATTTTTTATTAAATTTTAGTGATAGTTTATTAAAAATAAATAATTTTTTATTATAGATTGGAATCCTTAAACAGCTCCAATGCCTAATTTCTAGGATATGAACCTGAAAGGGATAAAAAAAAAAGCAATTAGATGCAATATTTTGGGAGGTAAAAATATTACCCAATCTAACAGTAAGTCATTCCAATAAATATTCATAGATCTCCACTCTCTCATGTATTGTGCGACATTTGTTCAATGTTCAGAGCTTATATATACTTTTTTACTTTCGCAAGGTATATATTATATATACTAAGAAGCAATCATGACATTCGTTTACAACCTTCATGCAAGTATTTCTATATATTATGCAAAAAAAAAAAAAAAAAAAAAAAATCGGTATATATGCAACGTTGCAAAAACATTTAAAGTTAGTTTATTTGAAAACTTTTCATTAATGATCTCAATGATCTGTTATAGTCCACATTTTAAAAATCCAATTAAAGCATAAGGGTCATCGAATCCCGTGAATTCGAATTTTTTTTATTCATCCAATTCTAAATATATTTTTGCTTATATTAATGACAGGTATAAATAAAGCATTATTCATGGCTTAAAAGTAAGACACGTCCACAGTGCTATATCAATAATTTACAAAATTTCATTGCAAAAAGGCTTCTACAGAGCAATAGCAGTTAGAAATGTTTGGCAAATCGAATGAAAACTTTACATTTTTGTGTATTTTTTAACGATATTGCTTTTATAAACAACATATCTATGTATTTGTTAAGAGTTTAGTGAAACTTTACATTAATAGTTTATAAATAGATAATTGCAGTAAAATAAGAGGACCTATTAATATTGGAGATTAACAAGGCTGCAAAAGGATAATTCATTCATCTAGCGAACGGTTTTGATACTGATAAAAGATGACAAAAATAGCGTTTCTATATATGTAAATTACTTGACAGTTATTTCTGTGCCATCAGACATTGCATCAGTAGATTAAAATATAATAATTTAAAAATATAATAATTTAATTTTTATTCATAGTGCTTTGGGGATTTTTTTTAATAATATTTTTGCTTCTTCACCAACGTGTGTGAGAGAGAGACAGAGAGAGAGAGAGAGAGAGAGAGAGAGAGAGAGAGAGAGAGAGAGAGAGAGAGAGAGAGAGAGAGAGAGAGAGAGAGAGAGAGAGAGAGAGAGAGAGAGAGAGGGGGGGGGAGGGAGTTGCTTCGTTTAATTTTACATTTTAAGCACCAAAATTTTACTATCACCCACAGCATCAATGTAATCTGTAGGGTGAAAGGTGCACCTCCACCCATAAAACAATCTCTAGTATTATAATAAGAATTTCACTTTCTCTGGGCCGTGCACACTATTATTGTGGCACGCGATATTCACGGTACTTTAACCCAAATTTTAATAACTTCCTTTAATTTTTAACAAAATATAAATTATATTTTTAATAACCTTGGTCTAAATTTAATGTTAATTAATTAATTAAGTTTATTTTACTTTTCAAATTAATATTAAACTAATAGTATTGTATTAATTATTATTTTATATTAGTTATTGATTAACATAATATATTTTTGTTTAAATTTTAAATATAATTTGAATATTTTATTTGCACAATATAATCATTTTGCAAAAGACATGATACCTCTCAGTGTGAAGTACTCAAATTAGCTAAAATTTTTAATATAATTAAGAATGCTTACTAATATTCAGCTAATATTTACTATTGTACATTGTAGAAAAGATTATTTAAATATGTATTTAATATGCAATAAAATATAAGAAAAAAAAAATGAAAAAAGGTACAGCAATGGACAAAATGCATCAACTTTTTTTAGTAGCTCAATCGAAAGAGGAGGTCGAAAAATACACCTATGAATTTTATGAGATTTTTATTCTTACTGCATCATGGCTAAAATAGGGATGTAAAGAGGTCACGTGACCTGGAGGCGTCGCCCGTGTCGCCAATGACGTCATTGAACTGTCTGGTCAAGCAAACGATCGTCTATATAACGCTTGTAAATAATAAATTAATTGTTGCTTGTTTCCATAGCAACGTGGTTATTTACAAGCGTTATAAAGTCAAACGTTTGTTTGACCGAACGGTTCAATGATGTCATAGGCGACGCGGGTGACGCCTCCAGGTCACGTGACCTCTTTACATCTCTCTTTTAGCCATGATGCAGTAAGAATAAAAATCTCATAAAATTCACAGGTGTATTTTTCGACCTCCTCTTTCGATTGAGCTACTAAAAAAAGTTGATGTAAATTGTCCATTAAAATACCCTTGCCTCACTTAGATTCCCTATAGCATAATAAAAAAAATTAATCTTCAACTCATCCTTAACAAGCCTGAACCTAATACACTTTGGCGTATTTATCCTCACACACCTTTAAGTTCATACTCTCTAAAGATGAAAAATGTAACTGATGTGTAAATTCTAATACATGATCATCATTCATCGATAAGAACAAAATGAAATCTTGTAATATTTGATCTGAAAGATCGAAGGAATAAGTTAAAATGTTACTTTTTTCTTTTTTAATCAAATACCTCTAATACTCTTTAACCCGCTATGAAGGAACTCAATCTACTATCTTCTAAGGTGGTTATTTACTTAACATCTCTGACTGGTCCAGTGTTACAAATTTAGAGATCATTTTATGGATAATATCATTGCCCCATAAAATATTTGCGTTAAATGTTTTGATCATCATTTCCACATATTTAATCGATCCATCCAAGGTAGAAAAACACATTGTAAGGCTAGCAATATCTAAGACTATAACCTTCAGGATTTGACAATATCATATCATAGAAGTTAAAGATTCAAGCCTTTAAACTAAGAGTTTCGTAATAAATTTGGGATTTATTTTTCATTGTCATCGTATTATATAAAAAATAAAAACTTTACTTGAAACCTTAATAATCTAAATTTCAAATATAACTCATATAAGAGTATAATATAACGTCACAAGATCACAATAAAATTTGGTGCCCTATTTTCGCAATAAACAAATCATTGTTTGTTAGTAGTTATGTTAGCTTAATTTCATAATTAAGGTTTGTTGTTTAATAAGCTTCGTATTATATAAAAAATCAGTTACTTGAAAATATAATAATCTGAATTTGAAATATCTTATATAAGATTATTGTGACGTCACAAGATCTCTCGGTAAAGGTCACAAGGTCACTCAAGGAGTCTGGGACGAGCAATCTTAATTGGGGACACCAACCAGGAGGACCAACTTTCGCCGTCAACTGAATGCTGCAAATATCTGGCACGCAAGAGTCTCGTGTGAAATATGTCTACTACATAACTTAGGTATTGTCATATGAATTATCTCTTTCTGATGACAATTTAAAATTCTGATAAATATTTCAATATGGGTTTTATTTGTAATATGGTAATTTCAAATTTTGTAAGAGTAAATATTTTTTATCACTGAAATAAATTTTAATGTGTACATAAAAGAGTTATAAAAAAATTTATATTAAGTATATTGCCTCAAATAATTATTTGCTAGTGTTTATAAATTACGTTTTAGTCAATTCGTTACTGGCAAAATGTGATTAAAATAAATAAAAATAAAAAATAATATTTTCAAAAAATAATTTTTAAAAAATACTTCAAATTTATTTATTTCAATTTTTTTTTTTACAAAAAATATGTTTAATTACATTTTCTAATAATATATTTTGCTACTTTATAAAGAATTTCGAAAAGTAGGTAAAATAAAATATCAATGCTTTGCTTCAACTGTATTTATTTAAATTTATTAACATAGCTGAAAGTACCGATAAATTTGTAACGGTATAATATATATATATATATATATATATATATATATATATATATATATATATATATATATATATATATATATATATATATATATATATATATATATATATATATAATATAATATAATATAATATAATATAATATAATATAATATAATATAATATAATATAATATAATATAATATAATATAATATAATATAATATAATATAATATAATATAATATAATATAATATAATATAATATAATATAATATAATATAATATAATATAATATATTATATTATATATTACATAATATATATGTAATATATGTAATTATGTAATTATTCACTTTAGGTTTTAATATATTAAAACCTAAAGTGAATAATTACATAATTTTAATTAATATAACACAATTTTAACAGAAAATCAAATACGATGTATGAACATTTTGGCAACACTAAATTTTATTTTTTTATAAGACCACCACATGAAATATCTAATAGGAAATGCATGGAAAAATTTCAAGGCCAAACACGTGATGAAAAAGGTAATATCGAAACTATTACTAAACCAGACCTACTCCAATAACTCTTAAACTGGTTCAAAACGAGCTGGCCCACACCTCTGATTGGCATCTTACTTACAATTTTATTTTTTACTTCTCTGTTCGTCTGTGAAGATTTCAGGCAGTCGGCCTTGTGAGAGAAAATGTCAAGGCTGTCGCTCGAGGAAACGAATTTCTTGTCTCTAATAGGGAGTGGTGGTGGTTTTTAACATGAGTAACACAGGAGCATTGTTACAAGTGCAGAGAATATTTCCAAAAATATGTGCATTTTAATTAATGGGCATTCTGTTATATTTTGTTATTGCATATTTGGATCAGATTGAATTATTTAAAGGTAATTTTATATGGATATATTATGGTACTTAAATATATTTTATGCTTCCAGGATAATTTGACAATTTGCATGACATTTTTTTGTTGCAGAAATCGATAGAGGGTGCAAAGTTATGCTACTCTGAATTTTTCACATTTTTTAGAGACCAGGAACTATTTTTAAAAAATTATTGAAAGTCGATTTTATGACGTCACGAGGAGTCTGTCCTTAAGAAAAGGATAGGCGCTAAACACCCGTGACGTCATAAAACTGACTTTCAATAATTTTTTAAAAATAGTTCCCGCTCTCAAAAAAATTCAGAGTAGCATAATTTGGCACCCTCTATCCATTTCTGCAATAAAAAATGTCATGCAAATTGTCTATTGTCAGGAAATCAAGCGATTTTATTGCTTTTTTCAAAGAAAAACCTTCATGATTTTTTTGTTATAAAATATTTACGTTAGATCAAGACCTAGAGTTATGTATAGTCATTTTTTTCAAAAATTTTTAAATTTTAATATGCACCCTTATAATCATACTGCAGAACGCTGTGACGTAAATAGGAAACTTTTTATCAAGAAGATTATTGAATGATCTCTGGCAAAAATCTTCAGCGCCATTAATTTTCAGGGCTATAGTTGGGCTAAGGCGAGTAGATTTGGGAGTTGCAAATATATTCGAACTTTATTTGATAACAATATTTGTCCCTTTATTATGAGTTTATTATCATATCTGATAAAAGAGTGAAATTTATCCAAAAATACTGTCAATTCCAATAAATTACACAAAAACAACTGAAACTCGTAATTAAATTTTGTTAGGCAATCAATCAAAAGAAGTCTAATGATTTAATATCTGGAGGCTAGATTGTCATATATTAGAGATCTTCCTGGCCGCACCTGCAACTAAAGTGTTTGAAGGTCGTTTATTTTATAATTGTGTTTATATTGTGGACCATCACGTCATTTTAGGTTTTTATTATGTTTGCTAAAATTAGTAAAGTTAAATATTTGAGACTTTGAATAGATTTTTTTAAGCTTACAATAGAGTATTGTCCTCAATTTTTTTTATTGCAGAAATGGATAGAGGGTGCAAAGTTATGCTACCCTGATTTTTTTCAGATTTTTTAGAGCCGGGGAACTATTTTTAAAAAATTATTGAAAGTCCTTTTCGTGACGTCACGAGACGCCGCTCCTTAAGAAAAAGATAGGACTTGCCGCCGCGTGACGTCACAAAAAGGACTTTCAATAATTTTTTAAAAATACTTCCAGGTCTCAAAAAAATCTGAAAAAAATCAGGGTAGCATAACTTTGCACGCTCTATCCATTTCTGCAATAAAAAAAATTGAGGACAATACTCCATTGGATAGTAAAATTGTTTCTTGTCCAACCATTGAGGCTTGTAAATCAGATGTATGTAAAATAAGCTTTTTCTTATTCCGTTTTACTGACGTGAATTTTGAACGTACAGCAGACAATATGTATTGAAATAAAAATATATAGTCCCTACAAAGTAACGATAATAATTATTTAATAATGATTCCTCATTAAAATAACTTGTGAATGAAAAATATTTTATCGACATCGTACTCGTAATTTTATATTTGATATTTTTAGACATGTAGATCAAAATTTTACTAATTAAAACGTGTTTTATAATATTTAAATAAATCTGAATTTTCTGCAATTAAAGTAGATGGAACATTACAAATTCTTTTGATAATTACACCTGAAATTATTTTTACCACTTATCCCCCTTGGGCCAATTAGAATTATCAAATAAAATTCATGGGGGGTAACGCAATAATATTTTGAGATAATCAAGTTTTTGTTCCCCATTTGATTAACATGTAAAACTGATATTTTTCGTGGAATTTTTGCAGAAAAGTGCTTATAGCTCGAAATCCTGTTCGAAATTGATACATTTTTCTTTCGGAATGTATTAGTAAAAACTCTAAGCTTTGTATTGCAAACTACTGCTATAGGGCCAACGGAATATTATTTTTTGCTAATCAACTTTGAAGATAACAATCTGAGAGCAGCCCATGATAAACTTGGACTTCATGGCATCAATCTTGAAAATGTACAAATTTTTTTAAAAAATTACTTCGCAATGGAAAAAAATTAAATGAGAAAACTAAATTAAATGAATTCTCTTCTAAATTTAATTTTCTTATTTGTCAAATAAAAATCAACATTTTTCAAATAAGTTATAATACTTGAAATAAAAAGGTGAAGTTAAAAAATTTGTTTGCTACGCAGGTTGCATAATTTACAAATTACCCGAACAGCTGATTTGTCATCTACTTTCAATATTTTTTTATATTTTGATTAATCGTACCGCCTGAATGCAACAAAACTTGCAGGGGACTTAGAACTCACCATCAATAGGTGATATACAAATTTTGAAGCGAATCTGTCTTATCAGTTTTGTGAAAACTGAGGTAGAAGTTTAACATTGGCCTTATGGACGAAAACCGAAAATGGAGCTGTTGTAAGAAAACTGCAAGACTGAATTTGCTCAAACCATAAGCGATCAAGTTTTAGAACAATCTCGATTTTTTTAAAATATATTTTATTCGATTCGTTTGCAGGGAAATATTCTTTGACTCCAGCAGTTATAACTGAGATTCATCGTTAAATAATAATTTTATCTGTTTTTAATTTAAAATTATTAATTACTTAATTACTTAATGAATTTTAAATTTAAAATTTTATTTTTAATGAATTGAATTAAAAATAATTTTGTTAAATGGTTACTTAAAAAATTAATTATAACAGCGCCAATAAACTAATAGTAGACTAAATCAAAAAGCTGACAGCCCCAATTTTTTTAAATTAGGTCGGTATCGGTTTAAGAAATGGCACGTCAAATAAATGTAATACATTGAATTCTAGCACTAATATTTTTATTTTGATACATTCAATTAATACATTAGAGCTTGTTATAATACACATTTTACATAATCAATAAGACTAGATCTATAATTTACAAACACATTGTGGAAGTATGTTTAATTTTTAATATCGACGCTAGCCTATTTACTATTACTATAATATAATTTTTTTCTCGTTTTTTAACATTTTTTGTTTACTAATTATTACATCTATAAATTCTACAAAATTCATAAAACTGAACTAATTAAGAACTATAATATATTTTTTAACAACAAATTCTATAAGTAATGCAATAATAATTTTCACAAAATCATGATTACGAAATATTTTTTTTTTAATTTTTTTTAAGTGTTTTCATTTTGTCAAAACATCACTAGCATTTTATAATTTTTTATAACACAAAAAAAAAAAAAAAATCTACATGCAAACATTTTTTTTTTTTTTTTACTTTCAACATAATATAATTTACAATTTTAAGTGTTTATCTATACATGTCTATATTTTTTTATCAACAACAAATTTTTCAACATACAATTATTATTATAGGTAATTGTATCAGTAATATTTTTTACTAAATCTTTAACACTAGACTAACCTTCATTTTTTTTTTTTTTTTTAATTATTGTAACAATTTTTTTAATGCCAAACTAACAGGTGCACTATAATACACACTTATTCTTACTCTTGGTTTTCTTGGAATATGTGGCATTAATTTATCATAAATGCTACTAACAAACAGTAATAAAATAACAATATTCTTTCTAAAAATAGAAATATCAGAAAAAATTACATATTTTTTAAATGCTAAATTAATTATTTACTTTGACTACTTCTATTAACAATTAAATATCAACTTAGGCTTGACTTTAGTCAACAATAATAATATTTTTTTTTTAATTCAGGGAGTATTTTTATATCAGATTAATTTTCTTATAAAATAACCCCCGAAAAACAATTATATAATATAAACAGTGACATTTTATTTTATTTTATATTTTATGCAACAATTTCAAAACGATTTTTTTCTTGATTTATTTTCCCTGAAATTTGAATGAAAGACAGTAAAAAGACTTGATAATATTGAACTAAAGGTAGGATGGTGCATCACACTGATTGTATCGCTACATTAAGATTTAAATGAGCAATACAAGGGCCTCCAGTTAGACGCATCACCTAGCTTATAAGACTAGTCATATGACATTAAATATCTTCTTACTGCCTTTGTAAATTCTCAAGTAAATCAAATAATATATCGTCCCTCGTCAGGAATAATGAGCTATCTGCCTTCCAAAATTCAAATGCAATAATGAGCTGTCTGCTTTTCCTTTTAAATTAAAAATGCATTCACCTGGTAAAGCAGACAGCTCATTATTGCATTTGAATTTTGGTAGGCAGATAGCTCATTATTCCAGACGAGGGACGATATGTAGTTATTTCATATATGGTAATAGTTTCCAATATGAAATTAACCAAACACCATATCAAAATGGATTAAAATATATTTGCCACAGAGTTCAACAAAATTCTCACACATTATTTTTAAATATTTATTACATAATTAAACAGAAACTAACTCCCTAGGGAGATTTAAAATTAAATTTTCATCTCAAATTAATTCAGTTTTTCACATCAGTAACACCGTAAAATTAGTTAATGTGCAAAAGTATCTAGAGTCAATTACCATTATTATGCAGTTTTATTAAAAAGGAAAATATGAAGGAATCTCCTTTTAACAGCATAATTGTTAAATTGTATAATTTCCTTGATTAGCTCCGCAGACTTTTTGATTAAGTCTTGATATTATTATTATAAAGACACTCTTTCAAAAAATAAACGCAAAAGTATTTTATTATTTTTAACGCCTTGAAATTATGCAACTTTTTCTACATGTCCATAAATTCATTACTAAATGTACAAAACATTTTAGGACAGAATCTGATGAACATTTTGTAATGAAAGGAGTGTACATTGTATTTTATCCAGACCATCTCGTTAACATTAAATGAAACTTAAGAATACATTATTTTTAGTACCATATTGCTTCTAGCAAATCAGGTAGCTTGAATGTATTATTTTTTTTTATGAACTCATGCATGACTTGGATTCTTTCAGCTTCTATAGCTCTCTTAATGCCTTACAAACTATGGCATTGTCAAGCATTTTTATCCCAGTATTAGTCTATAGTGACTCAGGGAATCATGGAAACTTTAGTCACGACGGTCGGTAATAAATGGAAGATATCAAGCAGCTCCCGAATGCACCAGTTTTAACCACCGATATGTGGATGAAAATTCTGTGGTTCCTGGGATCGAACTCACGACCTTCCGACTACGAACTCATGTTCATTTTAATTGTAACTTAAGTTGCAGGAGTATTAAATTTTTAATTAATTACGTCTTGGTTGTATGAGACCATCGTTATCTCAATAACAGACGAGGATAAATGATAACAATTCTAGATACTTTTACCCATGGGAGTACACTTCAAGACAGTCTGAATGTTACGATAGACTGTTTTTTCAGCTTTGCATATATATCTCCAAAGATTTACACATTTGAGAAAGAATATTTCTGCAGAAAATTAATATTCTCTCATGTCTTGAAAATTAATAAACATTCTGACTGTCCCGATGTGTATTTTTCATGATATTGACAGTGTAGGAATGTTTAAGAAGAAATGGAGTATCGACCTTAAAAATTTTTATTGCAGAAATGGATAGAGCGTGCAAAGTTATGCTACTCTGATTTTTTCAGATTTTTTAGAGCATGGGAAGTATTTTCAACAAATTATTGAAAGTCCTTTTTGAGACGTCACGCGGCGGCAAGTTCTATCTTTTTCTTAAGGAGCGGCGTCTCGTGACGTCACAAAAATAACTTTCAATAATTTGTTAAAAATAGTTCCCAGGCTCTAAAAAATCTGAAAAAAATCAGGGTAGCATAACTTTGCACCCTCTATCCATTTCTGCAATAAAAAAAATTGAGGTCAATACTCCATTATAATATTATTACGTGAAAAAATTAATGAAAAATTAATAATGACAAAGGTTGCGTTCCAAAACATTATTTCATACCTTACATGTGTCCTAGCTCTCTTTATCCCCTAAAAATGAATGAAAATAATAGGATACACCTTTGGACACCACGAACTTTACTCCCTCTCTTTGTTTGTAAGCGTTACCATGTACTCTATGCAAGCCTGGTAAACTAAATGTCTTTTGACTAGGTGTTGCCTTACGTTTCCCAAAATTGTATCTCTCTTTATATTGTAGCTATAGCTATAGAAACTGAGGCAATGAGAGTAAAGTTCGCTGTCCAGAGGTACGCCAATGCCCACACTGTATCAAGGCCTGCGCACTATAATATCGATTTCGATTGTTTTTTGAAATAGTAGTCCTAGATTTTTAATTTCCCATTGAGTTACATGCTAATTTCACCACGAAATTTCCATGGAAAGAGTGATTCTAAAATTTTGAAACTTTGCACACAATAAGATAAGGGGGTTAGAAATTATGCCTGGGGTGTGAAAATATCAAGAAAAATTTATTTCTATTGGATTTAATTTGAATTTTACAATGCTATAGCAAAAAACGGGGTGGACTACTATTTTGTTTCGCGCGCTTCGCAGTGCGCAGGCCTTGATACAGTGGGCATTGGGTACTCTGTAATAGGATGCGCCTAAAGAGATTTTATTAAAATTGGAGGTGCAATCTAATTTGGTGCCAGAGTAGCCACCATATTGTGAGAACTGAAATCCCCAGTCCAAGGAGATTATATTTTATGTTAGTAGTTGCAAAGACTATAGTTGAAGACAGTTGAAATGGGTGGACAGCCATCTTATGTTTGCTAATAGTTTAAGTAAGGTGAACCAGTATGGCAGCATCTATTGCATTTATATAAGAACCAAATTTTATTATGAAATTTGCACCTCCAATTTTGTATATCTGCTTGATAAAAAAATAATAATGTTCTAATTTCAGACCAAATATGATAAAATCAAATGTTGTAAAACAATGATATTCCTTTACATAGTTAACACACTTTTGCTTCAATTTCTATAGCTGCAATGCAGCTCCAATATAAATAGAGATGCAATTTTAGGAGATGTAAGAAGAGCATTCAGTCTATATCAAAAGATATTTTGTGACTAATAATGTGATGGTTATTAATCAAAATAATTATTAAAAGTATTTTATTCCAATTTTAGGATCATTTTTAGATAAGAAATTGTCAAAATTAATTCTTATTTTGATAAAACATGATATTACACAATCATAGAGTTGATTATTCTAAGCGTAAGATGATTGCCCACCCTCTCTTTGTCAAGTAATTTCCTTGGTTCAAGGTTCTATCCATCGCACTGAGCCCTGGCCATCATGGAGACCTTTTGAGCTCTCTGTACGATGTCAGGGCAGCGTTTCTTCCTGACGAAGCGACAGTCTTGGAAAAAGCCTTCATTGCGAGGAAAACCGTGGGTGTCGTCGTTGAACGTTACCAGACCTGTGGGGCAGTAGCAAGAATTAGAAGGGACCCGTTACATCAACTTATCTAGAGCTTTTCTTCGGTTTATACGTTACATGCTAGAAAAAATATTTATCACAGACGTTTGACCTTTTTATAATGTAAGCTCTTTGGAAATACGTTACCTAGTCCCCAGATTCTGCCACCTCTGAACTCTCCCTCGAATTTCATTCCATCAGCCCTCCAGAAGACCCCGTGTCCGTGGAACCAACCCTGCATGAACTCACCCTCGTATCTGAGGACAAAAAAGTTCATTGATCAAGGACTTTAAAATACGTCCAACATAAACACAAGTACCCTCCTTGCGAGGAATGAGCCTTGCATGAAATCTCGGATCTGTGGACACAAACGATTAAAGTAAAACATCGTATTAAAGATTTGGAAAAACACCAAGATCAACCGTGGAAACATTCTTTTGAATTCTTTGCATTGAGACTCAATAAAAGGCATTATATATGCTGTATTTTATATCTTATCAAGGTAAATTTGAAATATATTAATATTTAATTTTGCTGATCGTGATAATAGTAATATTTGCATCAGTGATATCTTTTGTGCTTTGTATCTTGCTCCTGGATGTGTCTAAACCATGCATCAAGAGTACTAGTTAGTGTTGAACGATGCATAATGTTTTATTTTATAGCCGCGTTGACAAATATTTATTATGCTAAAACTCCCAATACGATGAATAAAAATGAAATTAAATATATTTGATATTATATTTAATATTAAACAGTTCTAAAATTAAATAAAAGACAAAACCATTTACAAGGAGTTGTAACTAAATATTTATTTTAAAATTACCTATAGAGAAAGTAAAATATATAATAAATAAACTTAAAATGTTTACAAATACTTATTTTTTAATATATATTATACAAAGTTTATGCAAAATAATATGAAGGCTACGTTAATAGATTTTTATTTTTTTAAAATAAAAAAATATATAGTAATTTTATTTTCATTTAATAATTATTTTATAAAAAAGAAACTAAGTAAAGTAAAAAAAAAAAAAACTTTTTCATGCAAAACTTCTTATCTTTCTTTTAAATTCGAGAGGTATAATTGTGCAACTCCCTATTTCGACCATCCTGACAGGCTTCCATGGTTTCTTCACTCAAAACTAGGCAAATGCTGGAATCGATAGCTAGGCCATGGTAGAGGCGACCTATAAATTTACTTTTAAAATCATAAGCAATGGAGTACCGACTTCAAAATTTTTTTATTGCAGAAATGGATAGAAGGTGCAAAAATATGCCACTCTGATTTTTTTCAGATTTTTTAGGGACCGGGAAGTATTGCTAAAAAGTTTTGGCGAGGTGGGGTTCGAATCCACGTCCCTTTTGGGTCCTATCTTTTATTAAGAGAGGCGGCAAGAGGCGGCACTTTTTCTGCACTTTCAATAATTTTTTATTAATACTTCCCGGTCTCAGAAAAATCTGAAAAAATTCACAGTAGCATATTTTTGAACTCTCTATCCATTTTTGCAATAAAAAATTTTGAGGTCGGTACTCCATTAATACCAGACTGGGTTAAAATAATCTAAAATTTAGTGTACAATTGATGTAACCAACACTACATTTAGGTTTGAGCAGTAGAAGAAAAGTAAGTAAAGAGTTTATTATTTGGGACTCCAGTCCAGTATGATCATTATTTAACAATACATTTTAAAATAAGTTCAATAACACTTGCTACGTTGGACTCACTTTGCTCCATCTGGAAAAAACATGACTCCAAGTCCGCCACAGAGTCCATTGGTGAACCCTCCGTCATATCTGGTCCCGTCTGGCAGGACGAGGTGTCCCATTCCGTGCTTCTGTCCCTTGGCATTCCAGTCACCAACGTAGCGAGTCCCGTCATCGTAGTCGAACGCTCCGCACTTCACCACCCCCGGCAGCACTGGAGGAACAAAAATTTATTACTATAGTAAAATTTATATGATATTTATATGATGTTCTTTACAATAAAATCGAGGGTAATACCCTTTTTTATAATACTAATTTCATAATTTTCTTCAAATTTACTGCAATGTTATTATATTTATTTTATCAAATTGTTTGTAAATAAAGCCTATTTTTTTTTTTTAATTATAAAAAGCAGCGGAAGTTTCTAATTATTCGCAATAAAAATGTGGACGTTTGAAACATCCATCAACTCTATACTATATTACAAATTGTTTTGTAAGTTACAAAAAATATTTATTGAAATCATTTACAATTTTTAATAGTAATGCGAGTAATTAGCATAATAGTTGCTGCATTGTCATTTCAGAATTTCCAATAAATAATTATACATTGCATTTTGAATCAGCAGCCTTTATTTTTTTTACCTTTAAACATACATCGTGTGGCACTTAACAATTTATTCTTTATAAATTTCAAAAACAAAAATTTCTCTTAAACATATTCTGATAATAATTTAAAATTGTATTACCCATAAAACTGTTTATCTTACATAAAGCTAACAAGTTAAATTTACTTGATATTCGTACCGGAAGTAGCAGGAAATGAGTAGTTTCTGTTCATGTCCGATTTTTGTACCTTTGCAAACAAGTGAGTCCTCTTATTGCAAAGCTCTCTGTAAAATTTCAAACTTCAAATTCAAACAGGAAGGACAGAAACCTCTCATTTCCGGAGGGAATATTAAATTAATTTAACTGTATTTAATTATAATTCACATCATTAGCAGTATGACTAGTCACTACATTTTAGCATTAATAGATTTGCTGACCGTACAAAGATAATTATATAAATTACTAACTTTCTTCATTCTTAAATTATGATGCTTGAAAAAACGTTATAAAATTTTACAGCTTGTAGAGTTCAATATTTTATTTCAATTAACGCTTTCATGATTTTATAACCTTGCTACTGAAAGTATAATGATAAGTCAATTAATCAAAACAAATGATCTCATTATAACTTTCACGTTCATTTTCTAACCACCATCATTTCCAGTTTATCATAAAAATGTATCAAAGATGCTCAATATTTTTTAACAAGCAATTAACCACGTTTTCTTTGTAATTATGTTTAAAAATCCTTTCTTTTATATTTAATTTGAATTAAAATAATTTACATGCAACTCCTTTAAATTAACATTTTTATTTTAATTAATCGTATGTGGAATAATCAGAAAATTTGAAATTAAAATTAACAATTGTTGTATTACCAGGGGGGCGGGGGGCAGGGGAAAGGGAGGGGAAGTGTGGTTAGAATGACTCGCAAATTATTTAATAAATTGGGAAAATGTGTGAAAGTCTGTTTCAAAAATTTCAAAAAAATAACAGGCTAATTAGCCAAATAGCATGTGCAGCAACGTATTTCAGAAAAAAAAAATGAAGAATTAATTTTAAAAAAAAATTATGCCATAATTATTTTTCGTCTGGGACTGCATGACTTCCGTCATCGATAATTACCATAAACAAATCCAAGTAAAAGCGTTCTGTAAAATATAGTTATTTTAATGGCCACATGCAATATTGTTAATTCCGATATATATTATATATAAAAGACAATTATAATAATTATTTAATAAATTTCTTTATAACAAATTTATATTTTTTACATGACATGTTGAACCGTGCAGATTAAAATTCTAGCGCTACATTTACTACATTCAGATGCACTTGATATATTAACACAAAATATCATCGAAGATAAAGATATTAAAGATATTACTTCATTTCACTTAACCATTCCCAGATGACATAATATTAGAATTTTTTCTAAACCCTCGATGCATTAATATTTAAAAATATTTATATAAATTACGTTTAATAAATAAAATTACATATATTAATTTTGATTGAATATTATTAAAATTAAATAAATCTAAAAATAATTGAATTTAATAATTTCATTTCAAATTAAAATTAAATAAATAAAAAATAATAATTTTACTGCAAATTAAAATATAAATAATAAAAAATAAAAAAATAATAAAAAACAGGTGAAAATTGCTTAAAAAAAAAACAACGTACCTTCAGCCATGGTGTTGTTTCTCTCTCGCAGTGACTAGAAATGCACCGGTCAAGCTTTCTCACAAAGTTTCTGATGGTCGCGTGGGGGTTACTCCCCCTCTCCGGTCGCGCGAGTAGCAGAAGGGCATCCAGAAGCCACACCAATGATGATCCACTTATACCGAGAGAGTCCGTACAATATTCTATATGAAACTGGTTTTACTTGACAAATATTTTACATATACTACAGTATTGAAATTAATAGCTTCATAGCTTCTATAGTATACCAGGTCAATTTAGAATTTTGAAATAAAATTTCAAAGCTGTGGAAAATTGTGTGATAAAAAAAGAAATATTGACATACAAATTTTATAATATCGTCGTCTCAGATAACGTAAAAATGTTATATTGGGGCAAATTAAACCATTAAATTTATCTATTTTATTATTAAATATTTCACCACAGTACACTCAAGATATTATACTAAACTAAGGGGGGGGGAGGAGATAGCAACAAAGCATCAGAGATTCTAGAATCTAGATCACAGAAGTGGCTGCTATTCTTATATATAACAAAATAATATACTATAGCAGCAAAAGACAAAATATCAATTAAATTGAACAGTTTTTGTCAATTATTTATCTGAAAATTATTCTGAGGTGCCGGTATTGGCAAAACGGATTTTAACATGTTTTGCAACATACCTGGTCATAAAAAACAAACAAATTGATTAACTGAGGTCAAGCGTTGCGCAGTGCAATGACCGGTTCTCGTTAGATCACCGAAGTCAAGCAACGTCGAGCGTGGTTAGTACTTGGATGGGTGACCATTTCAAGTAAAAATTATGTTGCTCCCTCTCCCTTTTGCAGTGATGCACTTGTGTGTGGTTCCCCAGGCTTTGGACATCACTTTGGTACATTGAAAAAAAAAAGTAGAGGTGTCCGTCCTGACTGAGGTTTTCCACGGTTCCCTCAGTCTCACCTCAGAAAATGCTGGGACGCATAACAGGCCGTAGCCACCATCCTTTCCCTATACCTTATCCTATGAGCACCATATATCAGTATATATACTCACCTGACTTTATATGAAAACACTTTTGAAGCTCAGATAGTCGTCATCTCTACCTGCTAAGTAATAATGGGGGCGATTCATATAACAATTAATATCCAGGGAGTTGTCTAGGCTTCTTACTATCCGTAGTTAGCGTCAGTCTAATTCAATGACACTAAACGTGGTTATAATACGATATTTTGGAAGTCGCAAGTTAAAAGTCGTAAAGATTCGGCGTACGCAGAGTTTATTAATTAATTAATTAAAGGCCTCAATTAGTGAGAAACTTGTGGATAACTCTTCGGGAATCACACTTATTGTCAATCGTCAGCACACTGAGAGAACTATTAGTGGCTACTCCGACTCATGTATGCCAAGTGTCATTCTTATTGAACTTTACTGTACATTCTAAAATATCACTATTTTTATTGTTTAACGATTTCCATGACTGTGATTCAATTTCTTAACAATTTAAAACTTCATTAGACTAATGTGATAAAAATTATAAAATTGTAGTGTCTACTGTTATTATAAGAAAGTTATTTTTTAGCTTTTCCTGCTCATTTTGGTGTGTTTTTGTGCACATCGGGTTCGTAACAGAAATGTTGACTGCAAATAAAGACGCTTATTTTTTTTAATAATTTTAATTATTTAAATGTCACATCCATGTAACTTCAATTTATTTCAATGTAAAAAAAAAATCTTTAATTATATTACAAATATGAGGTACCACGAACATAATTTGCTTCAAAAGTTATACATAAGTAGACTTTTACACGCATGTATTTATTTTAAAATGTGGCAATGGACAACATACATGAAAAAATTTTATTGCAGAAATGAATAGAGGGTACCAAATTATGCTACTCTGAATTTTTTCAGATTTTTTTGAAACCCAGAACTATTTTTAAATAATTATTGAAAGTGCGGTCACGCCCCCTGGAGGCGTCAATAGGCGTCCAGTCTCTATCCTTTTTATTAAGAATTCAGGGGTGCCAACTGAAATCACAGGACTTTCAATAATTATTTAAAAATAGTTCTGGATCTCAAAAATTCTGAAAAAATTCAGAGTAGCATAATTTGGTACCCTCTATTCATTTCTGCAATAAAATTTTTTCATGTATGTTGTCCATAACGTAATTACAACAATTATTATTTCGATTCCACAAATTCGGTTGTTGAAATTATTGTTAAAAAATTTGATCCAATTTACATTAACTTCATTTTTCAAATGCTTATAGGGAGTTGGCATTAATTTATCATCGATTAAAATTCTAACAGTAATTTATATAATTTTCTTCTCGTCTTCGATTTGTACCATACAATTCTGTTTCCAGCCATTGAATATATATTGATTATAGGCACAAAGCTATTGACAGCTATGCAGCAAGCAAAATGCAGAACAATTAGAGAATTAAATGAATTTACTAGTGGACATTGTTTTCTCATTGGGTAATTTCTTTTTGTTTATTATAAATTGAAGCAATTTTAAACTAAAAAATATAATACGAGTAATTTCGTAAATTCAGTTAAAATTATTAATAAAAAACATTAATTATTTTTTTTTAATTTAATTATAACTTAAAGTATTTTTTAAAAAACAAACATTAATTTATTTTATTTTAAATTAGTAATTTGTAAAACTATTATTTACTAGTAATTTTAAATATATTTTGTATGTAATAATGCAGGTTGAAGACCAAACCCTATCTGAAACAAAGCCAATGAAGTCTGTATTGACTACTTGGTAGTCTATTTAGAATCTATCGCAAAAAGAGAGCATATTTTAATTGTTATAAAGCATGTGGCTATAATATCCACTCTAAAATTCAATTCTTCAATTTAATTATTAAGAACTCATTAATATTAATTGCAAATCTGATAGCTATATTTTTACATACAGGAATTACATAAAATAAATTATTAGTAATAGTTTGTACTAAAATATATTCCATTTATTACACATGATACATTTTATGTGATTTTTTTTACATGAATTGGATTATATATAAATAAATTTTTATAATATTGTATTCAGTCATTCCTAACTAGAAACACTATTAATAAATAGTGAGAAATTTCTAGTTTAGATGAGAATTATTTACAGAAGGATTTGAGAATTTGACTTGTGATACAACCATTGTAAACAGTCACTGAAAATAATTTATAAATTCAGAGTTTACAGGAATGCAATCGTCTATAAATTATTTGAATCTCAATGTGGGGTATTGTTATTTAATTATGTTAGGGGAAGAAAATTATTTTTGCAATGGCCTATCACAGCATTCACTCACTATATTCACATGACGGTGTTTTAATTAATACGCATCCATTGAAGACGGATAAAATTATGATATTTTCACTCAGAGGCGTCGCCAAAGCATCATGTGAACGTATAGTGACTGGGCTACCACTGAGGGAACTGTGGAAACCTTTAAGTGAAGTATATCTCTTCTTTTAATAGTTTAATATTTAATTAAGTTATGTTTACGGGCACTTAAAGATATTTCAGCTTTAGTTCACAATGGCCGTAGAGACATTATACGTCCATGCTATGTTTTTAATATTACGAATAAAACCATTACATTGAAATTCGAGGTAATAACTTAACTTAATAAAATTGATGGTTTAGAGATAAATTATATTTTCATAATATACAGTCAAATTTTTGTAATATTCTTTCCGAAAAGAGCCGGAAGTGTACGGTTTTTTACTTTTTCATTCATGTTTCAGCATTGCAATTTCACACATAGGTCAGTAATTGTATTGCAAAAAATTCTACGAAATTTCAATGCTTGATTACAAACAGAAGAGCCACAAACTTTACACTTCCGGCTACTTCCGGAGGGAATATAATATTAATTTGACTGTATTAATTAATTTTATAGTATGTGTTTATTACGGAGAAAACCATTACTTCATTAAAATTCAAGACAATCTTATTGAAAGGATGGTTCACAAAGATCGTATACATTACTGAGGCCAGACCACACTCTCAATCCAAGGAACATAGTGTGACACTCTTGTGTAGATACCGGGGGAGTTACGGAAGCCACAGAACTTGCCGAATGACGTAACCCCTACAATTATGTGTACACATTCATTGTTGGCGCTGGCGATTGATAGAGGACCACCGGAATCTCCCTGCAACAATGAAAATAATACTTTACATTCTGCTCCTTTTTTGTTCAACGTTTATGCTTAATATTATGTGGTACACAGTACAAATTGGTAAAAACAATAATACTGTAACTTTCTTTATTGCGTTTCTGTATTTATAAATATTAATTTGCATTTTATAAGTAACATTTAAATAGCATTTAAATAAAAATTATTTAATTTAAATAATTGGACAACGGCTCAGATTCGAATTTGATTTACCCAATAACTATTAGGAAGCTATATCTACAGGGTGTCCACATCAGAAATTTGCACGAATTGACAGGCAAATTAAAGTATGAAGCAGGATGGTAACATGAACATGTTATACATCAAATTAAAGCTCAACAATCAACATTTTCAAAATTGTAAGCAAAAAAGCATTGTGTGGACTTGTTTTCTTTTGAAACGAAAAAGGAACAAAAATGGCCGTTTCTGAGCTCCAAACTCCGCAGAATCAGCTGTCATCTCAAAGAGATTGTCCCTATTTAATTATTCGCTTGAATAAAATTTTACCCACACAATTTACCACAAGGCTTCTCCGCATGAGCACCGTACCGTTGGTAAACCCGGCAGTCCCGGCACACGCCCGGACGGGCCTCCAGTTCTCGCCACACGTTGCCAGAATTGCCGGCGTGATTAATCTGATTGTTGTGGTGATAAGAACTGGAGGCCCGTCCGGACGTGTGCCGGGGTACCAACGATGCTCATGTGGAGAGACCTTGTGATAAATTGTGTGGGTAAATTTTTATTCAAGCGAATAATTAAATAGGGACAATCTCTTTGAGATGACAGCTGATTCTGCGGAGCAAGGAGGATAGATAGGGAGGACCATCTTACCTGTCCATCAATGCTAATCAGCGATTCAAACCTGTGTTCAACAAAGTTCAAACAATTTGCAGAAACAACCACTCCAAAGAAATTTTTATGAAGCTCGAATCTTTTCTTTGCAAGTGCTGCCATCTGGTGGCCACCATGGTGTCCCTGGTCTCGAAATTTACTTGCATCAAGATTGGTCTTACACGAACTTTATTATTTTATGGAATAAATACAAACATTCAGAAGTTATGAGTTACTGCACAATTTTTTTTATATTTTTTATAATCATTTTGTAATCAGTTTGTGTTTGTTGTTATAATAATTCAAAACATATTGCAGTGACATGTGAAATATGGAGACCGCCATTTTGATTTAAACAAAACTTACAAGTCATATACTGAAATCTCTTCTCCCCATTGTAACCTTGGGCATAGCTCGTTTGGAAAAGCGCTCGACTTCAAATCTGATATCGCTCAGCGACGTGGGTTCGAATCCCAGTCGGAACGGAGAACTTTTTAATTATTTTTTAATGCTTCGTTTCACTCGGTGATTTCATTCAACCATTATTTCATTATAAAAATTATTTTTAATTAATAACTAATCCACGCATGATAAAGAAAATAATAAAAATAAATTAAAAATTGTTTTTACACTTATAAATTTTCGTTTGAATACTTGAATCTTGAATAGCATTATACCGATAGAAAATATTTATGAAATAATAACTAAAAAAAAAATATCCTTGCAACACATCGGCATCAAACCTGGGTCTCCAGGTAGATTACGTAATAATATAATTCATTAATATGCATCTCGTATTAACTATCAATTCTCATTCACGGGATTACACTACAGTTAATTTGACATTACATCCGGAAGTAGCCGGAAGTATCAAATTTGTGTTTTTCTGTTTGTAATTCAGTTTTGAAACTTTACAAAGTGGTTTGAAGTAGAAATACCGACCTATGTGTGAAATTGTATCACTCTGAAATATGAATAGAATTATTTAAAGACCAGAAACCTTACACTTCCAGCTACTTCCGGATGGAATATAATGTAAAGTGGACTATACGTAATATTAGCGGGAATATTGCGGAAGCGGAAGTTTCGTTTCCCGTTTCCGGTCATCTTCGCAATCGCGCCAATCTTCAAAAGACGTGTTGTGTGGGAGGAATTTATTTTATCAATTTATATAATTTATTTAGTAACAAATGAAAGAATAATAGTACTGAAAAATCAGAAATAAATCAAGTAATAGGCTTGTAGAACTTAGAGATCATAAAGATCAAAATAAAGGCATAAAATAGCAAATGGTCTGAAAGCCGTATCCTAACGCGGGTTAATTTCGAGACCAGGCATCGATCCGACAACACTGTCTCTCCGTGTACATCTTGCATCACCGTACAAAAACAGCTGATCGAACACAAGCTGGCTTCTGCCACGCCCCCTCTCTTCCCACTCCCTATGTATTCTCCTTGCTGCGGAGTTTGGAGCTCAGAAACGGCCATTTTTGTTCCTTTTTCGTTTCAAAAGAAAACAAGTCCACATAATGCTTTTTTGCTTACAATTTTGAAAATGTTGATCATTGAGCTTTAATTTGATGCATAACATGTTCATGCTACAATCCTGCTTCATACTTTAATTTGACTGCGCTGCCAATTCGTGACAATTTCTGTGGACACCCTGTATATTTAAATATAAAATATTAATTATGTTTGAAACAATATAAAAATTATATTCCATATATATTTAAGTAATAATTAATTAACATTTTAATCATGTATTTGCATATTTTTATTAAAAAAAAATATAAATAATTAATAAAATTTAAAAAAAAATTATTCTTTAGATTTTATTCAATTAATGAAACAAAAAAACAAGCATACTTTAATTTGCTCAATGGCTTCCGTATATTTCATGATCTAAATTCTTCACTAACTAATTGTAAGTGCCTTAAACGCCACAAAGCAAAATGACTTTCACCAGACAAGTGTCTTTGCCACCCTCGATGGCCCCCGCACACATCATGGGTCTTAATAATTTACCCTAACTCTAGTGTCAATACACACCCTAAATCTAGTGCCAATAAAAAAGGTGACCCTCACCAGACAAGTGTCTTTGTGACCCTCACCAGACAAGTGTCTTTGCCACCCTCGCGATGGCCCCCGCATACATCATGGGTCTTAATAATTTACCCTAACTATAATGTTAATACACACCCTAAATCTAGTGCCAATAAAAAAGGTGACCCTCACCAGACAAGTGTCTTTGTGACCCTCACCAGACAAGTGTCTTTGCCACCCTCGATGGCCCCCGCACACATCATGGGTCTTAATAATTTACCCTAACTCTAGTGTCAATACACACCCTAAATCTAGTGTCAATAAACAAGACTACCCTCACCAGACAAGTGTCTTTGCCACCCTCGATGGCCCCCGCACACATCATGGTCTCGTGGTCGATTCCTCGAGGTAGTTGGCTGGTTGAGGTCTTGATAGAGTTGGCCCACAGTTGGGAGCAAGTGTCCTCGGCGATCAGAGGGAATACAACCTTCAGTAACTTCGGGCTAGCCTCCTCCGCTGTGAATGAAGAAAACGTCACTGTCATAATAGTTATCATAATGAAATAAAAATGTATTTATAATAGGGCAGAGTTGCTAATAGATTCAGGAGCTGATTCAATGTAAAAGACTGAAGATTTGAGGATGGTAGTGTCGATTTTGTTTGGAATTCTACATATATTAATGTAATAATAATTAAAAGTTAAATTAAATAATTATAAATTTAAATAATTAAAAAAACTGCTATTAAAAGAAAATTTAATATTGTACAGAGAAAATGATAATTACATACTTATTTTCGTAACCTTTTATATGTTTAAGTGGATACATAATAAAATAAATATATTAAAATTAACTAACTGATGATATACCGTAACATTTTTTAACTTGCAGCATTTACTTCATTTTTAATTAACATGTAAAATACAAAATTACCATTAATGCAATATGCCAGTGCATTAATCGAATAAATATATTGAAATCTCAGTATATATTTTTCGCCCTGCAAACTTATGACTTATGATTACAATTTAACTGCTATGAAATATTCATATTGATAATGTTAATATTGGATCATCAAAAGCGGATAAACAAATTTCACGACAATATCTTTCTTACGAACTTTCAACGCATGAATAAACAGCACGTTTATTGGAGCTATAATTTCCATTTAAATTATTTTTATTATATACGTTCATTCATTTACAATAACAAATTGCCTTTTTTAGCAACAAATTGGCACATTTCTGAGATATGTATAGCTGATTTCGAATGAAATGAATACTTTTTATTTTTTTTTTAATGATAAATAAATTAAAAGTATATTATGTACCTAAAAATATATTAGCTTAACTATGTAATGAAGACATAGTAATGCCGGTAAAATGGACATGAAAGAACATGTGGCAGGGAGAGATCTTGTTAAGAGAAAATACAATTATCAAATTATACATGTACACTCTTGTTAAACAGTTATATAAGGGTAAGATAACAAGGATCAGCTGATTGGTGTAGTCCCATTTGATTAACATAAAAACCTTAGCAAGCACAAAAATTCTGATTTTTTCTTGTTTTTTACAGATCGCACTTAATCTAAAGAAGTCACAAAAAAAAAATAATAAATCAAAACTGCTGCTTTAAATTCATTTTTTAGTTTAGGGCTTTTCTATAATAATATGGAGAGCTAAACTAAAAAATTAACTTACAAAATCGTCTCGACATTATGTTTTGATTTTTTTTTTTTTTTTGCTTCTTAGTTACTAAGAGCCTAATTTTCTAAAAAAAAAAAAATAAATAAAATAAATAAATAAGAAATAGAATTTTTGAGTCTGTTAAGATTTAAAGATTTACATGCATGTTAATCAAATGGAACTCCCTCGATTATATAGCTGATCTGTGTTACCTTACCCTTTAAACATACACAATTTAAAATATTATAGAATGTTTCCTTTTCCAGAAATGCACTAGTGAAGTTTTGATTTTGCTTCATCTGAGTAGCACTACAAGCATTAAAGGTTTGTTTTTACTGTGGGTTTAAAATAATCTACAATTTTAGAAAAACAGATTCAATATTATAGCATTTCAGGAAAAAAACAACAAATTTTCATGCTAACGACCTTATCCACATAAAGCTCTGTTAAAAACCCAGCACTTCCAGTCACCATTATGTCCAATGATTTTAAATCTTACCTTTTCTAACTGTAGAGAAAAACACGTGATATGAAGAACTCATTCCATGCAACGGATCCACACATACAGACATGAGCAAACAACATACAAACATTTAAACATCATAACATTTATTTCTTAGTGTTACGTTATATTATTGTTTTTAGGGGAGTTAACTAATTTTTTAACTATAACTGCATGTATAATGTATTTCGAGATTCATTTTGTGTCTATATATATATAGGGAGTTTAGTAACTATTAATTGATTATTATAATTATATTTCACACATTAGTAATTGCAACCAATAAGATTTATATGTGTTTATTATTATTTTAAATTAATTCTCTAATTAAATATAATTGACTTATGTTCTGTTAAATGAATAATAAATCATTGTTAATAAATAATTTTAAATTTGTATTTATTACAAATTTAAAGTATTAAATTTTTTAATGGCATAGAATAATTATTGAATAAGAAGTAAATAATAAATATAATTAAAGATCGGTTTAGTTCTTTATTTGTAAAAAAAAAAAAGTAATTTTTGAAAAAAAATTGCAAAATAGAAAAGTTTTTTAAATATTAAAATTGAAATAGAGTAACTTTTTATTTTACTTTCAAAGGAATATACAGCTACCCCAGTACACATAAATATTTAAATACTTTAAATCGAAGCATTTATACCACACATTATGGGAGTTCAAACTACTTCATGCAACATTCAATTTTTTAATTTAAGTTAATGGACAACTTGCATGACATTTTTTTATTGCAGAAATGGATAGAGGGTACCAAATTATGCTACTCTGAATTTTTTCAGATTTTTTTGAGAGCGGGAACTATTTTTAAAAAATTTTTTGAAAATTAGTTTTATGACGTCACGGGCGTTTAGCGCCTATCCTTTTCTTAAGGACAGACGCCTCGCGACGTCATAAAATTGAATTTCAATAATTTTTTAAAAATAGTTCCTAGTCTCTAAAAAATCTGAAAAAATTCAGAGTAGCATAACTTTGCACCCTCTATCCATTTCTGCAATAAAAAAATGTCATGCAAGTTGTCCATTATTAATTTACATTCTCAATAAAAAGAAAGAAACACGATGCAAAGTAAATTAAAAAATAATCATGCTTTTCATGCTCTTTATATCATGCTAAAATCATCTAATCAAGTGAAGAAAGCGAACACTTAATCTTACAAAAATATCATTAGACTTTTATCATAAAATTTTAATGTAAAGCAATATGAATAAAGGCACATCATTGTATTCAATGTTGTTTTTTTTTTTTTTTTTTTTTGCATAATGAAACATAATTTCAACACTTCAATGTTTTTGAAGCTGCAATTGATACGTAATGTATTTTTTTTTTTTCGGTTTATAAATTAAATGAATTAACCCATTAGAGCCTGAATTAATTTTTTGTTTCGAATTTAATTTTTTTTGCTATAATTTGAAAGTATTAGGTCTCTAAGTGAGAAAAATCAAAATTTTAATTTTTTTAAATTTTAATTGCAGTTTTAATTGACAATTAAAGAGTGATGCTAAATTGCATCGCTAGGCTCTAATGTAGTCAATTTATGCTTTTTTGCTGTTTTGAGGTTACGACCTCTTACAGTCCATAAAAGTTTTTTGGGGGGTCTCTAATGGGTAGGCCCTTCTGTTTTATGTCAAGACAAAAATTCAGAGGGTCCCAAGTGGGCCCTAAAGGCAAAGGACCCACTTTGACATCACTTATTGAAACAAAATAAAGTGTCAAAAAAGGTAACGGCCGTTCAAATTTGTCATCTGTGTGTTGAATATAATTTTTTATGTTACTTGGAAGCATATGAAGGGTCTTAAACGGGTCCCAACAAAGGGTCCCAAGGGTCCCAGAGTAGATTTTTGCTCCCTATTCTTTATGTAATTGTAATTGAATACCAAATAGAAAGTATTATTTGAACTTATGGCATTGCAAGTCCCAAGATGCAAGATGCAAGTTACATGATGGGGCCTATGCTGGGCCTCAAACGAGACCCACAGGGGTCCATAATACTCTTGCTCCTATATTTTAGTTTGTCATTTTATATTTGTTCTAATGCGGTCCTCAGTGTCTTTATTCCAGTAAAGTGTAACCCGTACCCTCAAGCTATAGCGATAATTTTTTAAATATATATACAGTAGTTAGCTTGAAAATATACGGATAACCCTTTAGTAGCGCAAACGCAATGAGCATTACATTAGAAAATATGTAAGATGCCAAAATACAATATAAGAGCAAGCGTATTATGGGTCCCTGGGTCCCATGTGAGGCCGTGCATAGACCCCGCCATCATGTTCATACCTTGCAATGCTAGCTCAAACAGTACACTCGAGTGTATTGTTTGAGCTAGCATTGCAAGGTATATCCCAACATGATGGCGAGGTCTATGCACGGCCTCACATGGGACCCAGGGACCCATAATACGCTTGCTCTTATATTGTATTTTGGCATCTTACATATTTTCTAATGTAATGCTCATTGCCTTTGCGCTACTAAAGGGTTACCCGTATTTTCAAGCTAAGTGTATATTTACAAAATTATTTCTAGCTTGAGGGTACGGGTTACACTTTACTGGAATAAAGACACTGAGGACCGCATTAGAAAATATATAATATGCCAAACGAAAATATAGGAGCAAGAGTATTATGGGCCCGTGGGTCTCGTTTGAGGCCCTGCATGGGCCCCAGCATGTAACTTGCATCTTGCATCTTGGGACTTGCAATTCCATAAGTTCAAATAATACTTTCTATATGGTATTCAATTACAATGACAAAAAGAATAGGGAGCAAAAATCTACTCTGGGACCCTTGGGACCCCTTGTTGGGACCTGTTAAAGTCCCTTCATATGCTTCCAAGTAACATAAAAATTATATTCAAAACACAGATGACAAATTTGAACGGCCGTTACCTTTTTTGACACTTTATTTTGTTTCAATAAGTGATGTCAAAGTGGGTCCTTTGCCTTTAGGGCCCACTTGGGACCCTCTGAATTTTTGTCTTGACATAAAACAGAAGGGCCTACCCATTAGAGACCCCCCAAAAAAACATTTTTGGACTGTAGGAGGTCGTAACCTCAAAACAGCAAAAAAGCATAAATTGACTACATTAGAGCCTAGCGATGCAATTTAGCATCACTCTTACTTGACACAGAATATCACCCAAAATATTTATGTCAACCAACTTTTTGATTTCTTACTTCAAAGTGTAGTATGTAGGGAGCATTTTCATATAAGAATGAAAATTTTACTACAATTTTTAAAAAAGTTATTAAAATATTTGCAAAATAACTTTGAGCAGAAGGCGAACAAAATTTGTACCCCAACTTTGATTTAGCGTCTGATGGGTAATTTTTTTTTGGAAAAATCAATTTTGATATATTAGCACATCTATAGTGTCAATGCAAATAGTTATTGGCTGTTTTTAGCAATATAGCATCGTAACTTTATTTTTAAATAATTTTTTGTCAGGGAGTGTTTTGCGATGCTAAAATGCATCGCTAGGCTTTAATGGGTTAACAAAGATCAGGCTAAATTAATATTCTACTAATATTCCATACAAGAACACGGAGAAGGGAGATAAGAAGAGGTGGGGGGATCGTAACAAACCTCCAAAGGTTTTAAGGAATAATCGACAAACTTCATCAAAATTTTATATTGCATATTTGTATAGAGAACCTCGAACTGCAAATTGTATTTTTTTTTTCAAATTATTTTGAACCCTCAAACTCCTATAAAATCTAGCTACAAAACGCAGTAACGTCATAGTCATGCAAATATTCATATTCATCCTTATTGCTTTTCGATTGTACGTTACAATATAAGCACGTCAATATCAGTGTGATTAGCAACCTCATATTTTTAAACATATTAAATTATTATTTAATATTTAACACGCAAGCATAGGGAAAGACGTTGCATGACTATGACGTCACAACGTCTGTTCCCTCCATTTTAAAAATGTTACAGGGTTCGAAAAAAAAAAAAACTGGCAAAAATTGATGATGTTATGGACAACATACATTAAATTTTTTTTATTGCAGAAATGAATAGAGGGCACCAAATTATGCTACTCTGAATTTTTCAGATTTTTTTGAGTTCCGAAACTATTTTTAAATAATTATTGAAATTTCTGTAAGTTAAGTTGGCACCCCTGAATCCTTAATAAAAAAAATAGGGACTGGACGCCTATTGACGCCTCCAGGTGGCGTGGCCACACTTTCAGTAATTATTGAAAAATAGTTGTCTCAAATAAAATTTAAAAAAATAAAAATTAAGTAAATTATTAATTATAAAAAAATAGTTCTGAGTCTCAAAAAAATCTGAAAAAATTCAGAGCAGCATAATTCGGTACCCTCTATTCATTTCTGCAATAAAAAGTTTTCATGTATGTTGTCCATGCATGCAGTCCTTTATCCAAATACGAAATAAAAAAATCACGAAGGTTGTCCATTACCTCCCTTAAATTTAAGGAATGCACCCTTTAAGTGATCACAAATTTAAGGGTGATACTTACAGTACTGTATTCTTCCCCATCCCGTTGCAACAGTGTTGGTGTTTGCTGGTGGACTTGCTACTGGAAGACATGCAGGTCTGATCTTGCTGGTAAAAGTGACGTCACTCTCGAGCCTCAATAGGGCGATGTCGTTGTACTTCTTGGGAGGAAGGTAGTCAGGGTGAAGGATGGTCTCCACGATGTTCACGTTGATCGGATTGGCACCATCGTCATTTCGCTGAAGATCGTGTTCTCCGAGTCGAGCAACCTTCGGGTCACCGTATCTAAGGAGGGAAATTTTTTTACTGATTTGTAACTTGTGTTCTACGTATTAGTTAAATAAAATTAATTAAGATTGTGTTTTTCAAGTGTAATAAAGGTATAAAATAAATATTTAATTTATTATGATTTCACTTGAAATTTAAAATAAAAACACTAAGGTAACAAAACATCGGTATTTCATAATATTTAAATTTCTAAATTGTCTATACATTAGTTATGTTAGATTCAATTTTTATATAAATATTTTATTTAACATTTTATTTTTAATAATTTTAGTACCCAGGTATAAAAAATAATTTATTTTAGTTTTATAAATTAATATTTATAAGTTTTAATGACATAAAAATTTTCATAAATATATAATTTTTTCAATTAAATAACTTTTTAAATAAAAAATTAATAAAAATATTATAAATTAGATGTATATATATAAATACGTAAAAGCACACTTAATGTTATTATTAAAAAGTTGCCCCTGATGTCAAATAGGGAGTTTCTACTATAAATTGCAGCATGTTCTATGTTTTAAAAGAATTGAAGCATTTTATTACAAGTCTCTGCTAAAGTTTGAATTTAACATCTGAATTTCGGAGACAATTTATTAATTTAAATATTAGGTAATAGTAAGTTATATTAAAATTAAGATTGTTTTTAAACTCCCTTATAGAGGTATAGAGATAAATAGATAGAGATATGATGATGCCGAAATGCTTAAAAGATATGGATGATTGTAAATTTTTTTTGGCATTTTTGGCGCTAGTTAACCGTATCAACTTCATAATTAACGGTAATTTTCCATAATTTAACATGTAAATCAACAACCATCCCATGTTTTTCCTTTCACGCGACAGACATTACACAACAATACTTTGTTTACTAACAACGAGCAGAAGACTTTGGTCCTGACTGAGATTTTCCACAGTTCCCTCAGTCATAGCAAATGCTAGAAAGCGTAACAGACCGTTACCACCATCTTTTCTCTTCATTTTATCCCTACCTATTACCCAGACTAGAGGTGTGTAAAAAATCAAAGTTAATTAAAAAATCTCACTGCGATGTTCTGGTACAATGTGCTGCGGTCATGACGAATCTCTCGCTGATCAACGATCCTCCGCAGTTGTACTCGAAGTTAGGGGCGGTACCGTAGCCCAGAGCGACCTGAAATACAAGAGAAATTAGAAAAATTGTATATTAAACATCGCACTCGCGGAAGAGGAAATCTGTCTTACTTAACTTTTAGTGCTATGTATGCTAAACCTAATAGTGTCGCATATGCTACTTTTTATTTCCCGATAGCTGCTAAGATGTTTAATTCAATGCCTCTCCCTTATGTAATGTAATCATTTATAGATTTTATATTACCATTGTTTCTACATTTCTTAATTATTTTAGGTTTTTATACTTTTATTTTTGTATATTTTTATATTTCCTATATAATTCTTGTTTTATTAGGTGAATAGACACTGTACATGTAATATGGTATTGGGGTATACTGACCGGTATTTGAGTTAGCAATACTAGTAAAAAGTACTGTGAATTCGATGAAGAACGAGCATTCTACGACAATTTGCTGATTTTATATATATTTTTAAATATTTTTTTGATAACGTCATAGCATTGAATCTTAAATGGGAAAATGCATCAGTTAACATTGCTAAAATGAAAAGTTATTGAGGTAGGAATTTGAAACCTTCATTATCGTGATTCTAGCACCTAAAAACTTTGCAAATGAAGTTCTGGTTACATTTCAAATATTAAGTATGGGATTTGGCAATGTTAACTGAAGCATTTTCCCATTAAGATTCAATGCTATGACGTCATTTTTGAGAGATTTTAAAAATTCATATAAAATCAGGAAATTGTCGTAGAATGCTGTAATTGGGCTCGTTCTTCATGAAATTCTCGTGCCTTTTGAAATGTTGACAAAAACTTGAAACTTTTTTTTGGTCAGTATACCCCAAATGCTTCTGCAACCGTTTCTATTTGTTCCATAGGCTCACATGTTTTCTCTTTCTTACATTGTATTTTCGCCTATGAAACATTTAAGGTAGAGATAACGCCGAACAGCTGTTTGACGTACTTCCCTTTGATTGACAGGTAAACCTTAGCAAATTCACAAAAATTCTGAAATTTTTTTGAGAGACAGATATTAGTGCTTAAAAGCCATAGAAAAAATTTCAAAACAATTTAACAAGACGATTTTTTTAATTAATATTTTCAATTTTCAGCATAGGGCTTTCCCATGGAGAGACAAACTAAGAATTTAATTTTAAAAAATCGGCTCGTTAAATTGTTTTGAAACTTTTTTTATGGATTTTAGGCACTAATATATCTGCCTCTCAAAAATTTTTTTAGAATTTTTGTGAATTTGCTAAGGTTTACATGTTAATCAAAGGGGAGTACGACGAACAGCTGTTCGGCGTTATCTATATCTTAATAAAATACTCCCATATTAGCGAAAATAAATTTCTCGCTTTTCTCACTCTATGAAAATGCCACCTGGGGGCATACATGACCAAATTGTGTCAATTGCCCCAAAATACCAACCAACCGAAAATGCAACCTTAATATCAACTTAAGGGCATTGGGTGTAGCACTGGTAGTTGGCAACACTGACGTATCTTCACCATGTTAATTTTTGATCCTTGCTCCTCGGAGTAATTTTTATGCTAGAGCTAAGCTGATTGCTGTAGTATCAAGATAATTAGTAGCCCAAGTGCACAATTTGGCTAAATAAAGCTGATTTAAAGAAAAGTATTTTTTTAGTAATTTTTTAAATTTACATGCATTTTTCTAAAATAAAAAAATAATACTTTTCTTTAAATCAGGCTTTATTTAGCCAAATTGTGCACTTGGGCTACGAATTATCTTGATACTACAGCAATCAGCTTAGCTCTAGCATAAAAATTACTCTGAGGAGCAATGATCAAAAATTAACATGGTGAAGATACGTCAGTGTTGCCAACTACCGGTGCTACACCCAATGCCCTTAACGTTGTTCGTGTTCCAACTAACCATGTGCGGGAACTCTCCGACCTGGACTTCTTCTCCCCCCACGATCAGTCTGATGTTGCTGTAGTCGCACTTTGCCACTACGTGGGTCACCGTGCTCGCGTCCGGAGTCAGGTAGAGCGCCGTCACCTCTTGCTGGACCGGCTTCTTGTACTGCTCGCACTCTGTAACATTGCCACTATCAGCGGGGACCTTCGCAAATGTATAGTCTTTTTGAAAATTTTATATATATTGATAATGGACAACATACATGAAATTTTTCTATTGCAGAAATGAATAGACTGAATAGACGGTACCAAATTATTCTACTCTTAATTTTTTCAGATATTTTTTTTAAACCTAGAACTATTTTTAAATAATTATTGAAAGTGCGGCCACGTCAATAGGCGTCTCGGTCCTATCCTTTTTATTAAGGATTCAGGAGTTCCAACTTAAATCAAAGGACTTTCAATCATTATTTAAAAATAGTTGCGGGTCTCAAAAATATCTGAAAAAAAATCAGAGTAGCATAATTTGGTACCCTCTATTCATTTCTGCAATAAAAAATTTTCATGCATGTTGTCCATTTAATATATTATAGAGATGCAGATTTGAATTTTAGGGGAAGTAAGAATCTGTGAGAACACTATAAGAATTCTATAATATCCATACATAAAAAATTAATTGTAATATATTATTATTAATTTATAAAACAGTGTGATAATTTCCACAAGCAGTGCAACTAGTGCAAGGGCTATTTCAAAATGAAAGAATAAATCATCTTCACAGTTTCATTTTTTATTGTGGATTTACCAACATGTATTTAATTATTTTCTTTAATGAAACATTTTTTTTTCTTACATGGGCTCTTGCATATCTTTTATTAATAATGAAAAGATTTAAAATAATATTTTAATCGAATAAATTTACATCAGTTAAAAGACGTTAATTTTATAGTATTATAATATGCCTGCATGGAGGTTTACAATAATTCATTTTTAAAGATGAAAAGGAAATTCACTTACTTTGCCTGCTGATTCCGGAACCTGGAATGAAATATAAATAAATTTTATTTTCAACAATTATATTTATAACACGGTTATATGAGGTCTAACCATAAACCTTGATATAAGTATAGACTTTCTCCTTATACTTGGACATAAGGTCAATCGAGTGCAGAAATTGTACATTCTGGGTAATAGGGTTTACGAACATGCCTTTTACGTAAAATATTTTAATACACAAATTGATACTGAATTTCAAAACTAAATTCAATCGCATAACTCCCTCAGGATCAATAATAGAGGTTTCAAGTGTTCCCCGGCGGGAAAATTTTCTCCATAAGCCTCCATGTTACAAAATTTGAATTTTTTCTCAGTAACAAATAAAGCCATTAAGGGTAAGGTAACGCCACCAATGTTAAAAAAAATCCCTCTCACAAAAATTCTGAAAAAAATTTAAAATGTTCTCCTCTATACCCCCTATCAGTACCTAAAATATCAGGTATACAAATACGATCTAGTTTTTGAGTTATAAATTTTTAAAGTTGACTACTTTAACATGGAGAAATGAAACTCCCATGTTAAATTGGTCAACTTTAAAAATTCATAACTCAAAAACTAGATCGTATTTGTATACCTGATATTTTAGCTACTGATAGGGGGTGTAGAGGAGAACATTTTAAATTTTTTTCAGAATTTTTGTGAGAGGGATTTTTTTTAACATTGGTGGCGTTACCTTACCCTTAATTTGAAAACTTCTCCTACCCACCCATTTAGCGATCTTTTGATAATGAATCAAGAACTTACTTTCCTCTAAAAAATTTCTTTAATGCCAAAAAAACTATTTTGAGTTTTTTTTTTTTGCATAGGTTTGGATGGGACGGTGGAAACACCGCAAAATCAGCTGACTTGAAGCCTCTATTATACGAAATATGTAAATAAATTATAAACGTATATACATCCAGCAGTCATGATTTTTTTTATAGTGTTTGTTTAATATATTAATGTTTGGTTAATATTTCTACTTAGAAATATTAACCAAACATTAATATTTGTCATCTGACAATAATTTTAAAACAAACTTCCTTTTGACATGCACCCAATCTGCGGGTATAACAATATTTCGAACTATAAAATTCACTGTGTTTCAAGTCAAATTATAACTTTCCTACATTTTACTTAAATGAATTAATACATTAATTAATTAACTATAGATCATATAATTGAAATCAAATTCATAAATCATTCATTATTCAATTCCTCTTGCGACCAATGACACAACAATGGCTCTTTGAAGCCTTTATCATTTTATTTTCATGAGACTTAATTATTAATTATTAGTACTAAGGCAGTTATATTTAAAGTTTTGAAAGCATCAGAGCCTTCATTAATTAAAGATTTTTCTTTTTATTAGTTACATAAAATTAATAATTTTAATTATTTAAATATAGATCAAATAATTAACTATAAAACTAATACATTATTATAATTTTAAAAAAATAAAATTAATTATTTAAAAAATGGTAAATAATTTGAGAATTCTATACAAATATATTCGAGTATAAAAAATGAAATCAAGCAATTATATTATATTATATATATTATATATTATATTGTTATATTAATTAATAAACGCCAACAAACTCCTTGGGTTCGTACAACAATATACGAACGCTAATAAATTACAAAAATTGAACAAAAAATACTAACATGAAATTGTTATATATAAAATTATATTATTTAAATTAATGGAATTAGTTTCTTTCTATCAATTATAAATTGTAAATCATATAAGCTTATTTATAAATGGTACAAAATATTTTAATGAATTTTTAAAAGCTGCGAAACTTTTTTTTTTAATCACATAACATTATCAGTGTATGTTTGTCACAAATAGCAATATGCGACTTAACTCACAAATGCGATGGTATTTAAATTGAAATATTCTGAAAACAAAGATATTTTTCTGTCTTCAATAACAGTCTAGTTAAACATCGTTAAATCTAAATGAGACATGATGACACCCAACAACATGCTTGTTAGAGCTAATGATCGTCGCATAAGGACGTCACATACTCTTGATAAGCTTGCATGCATCATGCTTTCTAATATGTACAGTTTTTACCTTAGAATTTGTCCTCTGTAACCTATTCTCCTTTAAACTTGTCTCCTCCCTTAACATGTAATATATTCAACCCAATAAACAATTATTATTGTTGAAGAATTGTTTTTATAATGTTATAATGTAACCTATTTTACATTTAATTTTTAAATATGCGTATTTTTTTAAGTGTTTTACCATTTTATGCAGTGTGTCTTCATCATGTTTGTATATTTTGAAAATGACCAATAAAAGATTTGAATTTAATTAAAGCACGCAAAGCTTTAAGTATAATACTACAATTGCTGGCAATTTTATATGACGTAAGATTATTATATAATAAATATAATATAAAATTAATATTTTGAACTGAGGGAAATATGGAAATCTCAGTTAGATTGGTCGGCAAATGATGAAGGATGCTATCAATCACCTCCCGGATGCCCTAGTGGCTGTTTCTTAGCAACGACCTTGTGCTTAAAATCCGGTTGTATCTGGACTCGAACTCAAAAACCTAATTTTACTCTTTTACAGAGTATAATAAATAATCATTACTGATTCATTGCTTATTAATATGTATTATTATATGTATGTGATCTGTTTCAGCCTCAATCTTTTTCAGCCAAACTAATAAATTATTTCCATTCTAGGATTTAAAGGCCCAAATTCAGTTAATTTTTTCAAATTTTAAATTTGAATCAACAGCTTATTTTCATGTTCTATTTTTTTCTCATTCTATACTTTTATTAATAATAAATAACTAAATTAAAATTAAATTATGTAAAATTGCTTTCAGTTAATAATTTGCAACAACAAAATAATAATAATAATATATAATAATACAAAAAATTCTCAAATTTTGAATTCAAAGTAATTATTAAAAAATAATAAAGAAATAAAATAAATGTAAAGATTCGTTATTGGTTGTTTTAGAGTCGCGTATGTTGTGCATTGTTTGGAAAAACATATTCTAAAGCTTTTTTGTTTCAGATGGACCTTATCTGAAACATATTGCTTCAATATATTGAATATATATATTCAATATATATATATTAGATTCAGCATATTGCTGAATCTAATGTTGCTTGTCTTTGCTTGCTGGTTAGCATGAAATAATTGTTTTGTTTTGTTTTCATAATAAATATGCTAAAAATAATGAATAAAGTAGCAGTAAAATAATCATAAGTATTATATTGTAATTAAAATGTTATACTTTTTGTATTAGAACATTAGGGTCAAAAATAATTTCATCTCTGTATGATTTTGTGTAAAATTATACTCTTATTCATTTATTTCTCAATGCATTAATATTTTTCTCTAATACTGATCTAATATCTTGAAGATTTTTTATGAATCTCTGTAGCGGCCGACAGGGTTAATTGTTTAACCTTGGCCGGTATGTATATATTGCTAAAATAAATAAAAAAAAAAGATATATTCAAATCCGCATTACAGTATACGTGTATATTTTAAAATATGATCACAGATATATATATATATATATATATATATATATATTATAATATATCTTTACAATAATTTCTCTACTTTTTTTTATTAAAACCAGTACATATTCAAGTTCAGAAAGAAGATAATTATCTGAGAATACACACAAGTGTTAAATTTATTTCATTTAAAGTTTTCCTTGTAGGAACCTGTTTACTTACATAAAAAAAAATTGTTGAAGAGAGATGTTTATTTAACCTACATGTTATATAAAAAAAATCATAAGTAATTGAGACAACGGTGCACTTGTATAATTTACCTTCCTTATAAATAAGCAGCAGTTACCATTAATTAGAAATAGTGTTATTTATAAATGTTTTGGGAGGAGCGATACAGCAAACGATTTAAGAAGCAGTTTTATTTTTTTTTAAAGGTGTTACCATGCAGCTACCTATAGTATGAAAAACGTTTCGTAAAATAGCGCTTCAAATCGCTCATACTACAGATTTTATTTTCAGTAGTTATATAAAGAATTGTAACCACTTTTTAGTGAAATAGTGCCATCGGTGATTTGTTGCAATCCGCACCCTAATTTTTGTAATATATTTTGTATTTGTACTTTGGGTGTTTGTATTGTTTGTATACAATATACAATTTGTATACTTTGTATTGTTCCGCTAAGACAGTCTTAGGTTAAGGTAGAGATAACGCTGAACAGCTGATCGACGTAATGCCCTTTGATTAACATGTAAACCTTAGCAAATTGACAAAAATTTTGAAATTTTTTTGAGAGGCAGATATTAGTGCCTAAAAGCCATGTAAAAAATTTCAAAACGATTTAACGAGTCGATTTTTTTTAATTAATTTTTTTTAATTTTCAGCCTAGGGCTTTCCCATGGAGAGCCAAACTAAAATATTAATTTAAAAAAATCGGCTCGTTAAATGTTTTTGAAACTTTTTCTATGGCTTATAGGCACTAATATCTGCCTCTCAAAAAAATTTCAAAATTTTTGTCAATTTGCTAAGGTTTACATGTTAATCAAAGGGGATTACGTCGAACAGCTGTTCGACGTTATCTCTACCTTAAGTGGTGTTATTTTAAGACCCCCCTTAGCTGCCGTCTACTTTATCTGAGTACAATAATGAGCTGTAAATCAATAAAGCTCATAATTTGCAATTAGCAGAGAGATCATGGCATCTACGCCTATGACGTACTGTACAGCTTATAATTCCGGACGATACATTAACTTGACTATTTTATATGCTTTCACACTACTAACATGTTGTCACAGACTTTTACAAGTATTAATTTGTCATACGTTATGACGGCATGAAATGACATTGAAATTATAAAAATACACTGTGATCATCAGGTCATAGAAAACAATTCCAAGAATGAATTAAAAAGATGACGTCAGAGTCACTTCAATGCGTAGTCGAGAGTAATGTCTTGGAATATTAAATAAAAATTAACATCAATGACATATTGTGAAGACTTTATCAACCATATTTCATTTGACGCAACAATTTACGTTTCCTGTATGTAATACTTCCTTATTATCAAGCATTATTTTTGTTTGTATTTTTATATCTATTTTCTTTCACATAATTTTCACTGGTTAAAACAAGGGATATAAAATTGGTCAAAATTACACATTTGCTGCATTATGACCAAGAGATTTCATTAAATTAATAATAACTCAACATTATAAAAGACAATAAACAATGAGTTAAAAGTTTACTTGTTTAAAAAATTAAAATTAAAAAAAAAATATTTTAAATTTAATTAAAAAAAATTTAAATTAATATTTTTTACAAAATAAAATTAATTTTATAATATATTCTTGAAAAATTATTTAAATATTTAATACAATCTGTACGCGGAGCTGAACTTTTTTTGTTCAGTATTTTTTCAATAAAAAAAGTTTTATTGTATAAATAAATTAAAATAATTATGTTAACTAAAAATTTAATGCAGATTTTTCCAAGTCCATAAATTATTATTATTATTTAAAAAAAATGAGTTAATTAGGAACTATATTATATATGAAAAAAATCTGTGCATAGCTCAACTTTATACCCTCTTAAAAAAAATTGAAATTAATACTTCATTATCTGTCTTTAAAATTGTCGTTTTCACCATAAAATATGAATATTTAAATAAAGACAAAAATTTGAGCAACATATATACTTATGGCAAGCAGGATATGTTGCCATAATGATGAGTATTATATTTTTAATAATACCACTATGAGAATACAGATCCCACATATTGATCTAAATACAGTTATTGAAACATGCAACACCATGCAGGTTGCAAATACGATCAACACTTCTTAAAATGTTTAATATTATAAAAAAAAATCACTTGGTGTATTAAATGATGACAATCATGAGTCATGATCGAGTAACATAAAAAAAAAGTGTTGTTCGTCTGTCTTTTACTCTCTCTCTCTCTCTCTCTCTCTCTCTCTCTCTCTCTCTCTCTCTCTCTCTCAAAAATTAAAATTCACCATGGCTTCAATTAGACACATTTTTGAAGCTACATAGTACACACCACCTCGATAATACTCGTATTTTCTGACAAAATTCAAGAAACAAAACAATATATTATAATATGATCACCAACCATCATTTTTTAGTAAATTTGCAATATTCACATTGCATCGCTCTAAAAAAAAGAACTTAGAAAAACCATGCATGTATAAACTCTTTTTCACGTCACCCATTGAGTTATTGTATACTGTATTTTGTCTATACGGATAATAAACTCCCTATACTAAATCAAACCATAGGTGTATCTAATTAAGTTAAGCATGCTTTTTTACAATACCTGAAAATATACAACCACCTCCACCAAACCAAATATGATTATGAGAATGGATTTATACACACCAAGTCGATTACCCAAACTAGATCCACCTGACGGTCGATGGACAGCCTGCTGTTGTTGTCCAGGCTGTTGTGTTTGTCCGGGAATGTACCGAATGGGACAGCACACGATGGGAGTTGTCCGGTTGAATCCACAGATCGGTAGTCCAGTAGGCTTCGGGTCCCGACAATTATGAATCAACGTACATTGTCCAGTACCCTCATTGTTACGGAGCTCGCATGGGGAGTTCACTGAAAAGAGAAGAAAATTTAGATATTAGCATTTTTATTATATATTTATGATTATTTATATGAATGATTACAAGATTAAAAATCAAATTTTTATTTATTTATATAGTAACGGTTACATAACCAAGGCACCAAATACAATAAGTCAACAATACGAGCAAAAATATACGTATAGACATATAGAAAACAAAATAACAGCAAAATAAGACAAATATAAAGAGAAAAAATATATAAATGTACAATGTAAATCAAGCTGAATGATGATAATAATTAAAATAAGGTACTTATAACTTGGGATCGGAAGTGACATGGAAGAATTGCAAATTATTATTATTAAATTATTTTAATAATGAAATAGATATAAACATAACTCTCAAATAATTCATTTTTAATTAAAACATTACAAAAAAAAATTAGATGATTAATCCTAAAAAATAAACAAATCTTAAATTTAAATAAAAAATAATATTTGATTTTAAAATTGTTTATTAAAAAGTATTATTATATTTTTTATTTTTGTTAAAAAAATGAAGAATTATATAATTTATTCTTCTGTTTACTTTCATTTTAAATCTTTTTGTATTTAAACACAACAAAAATAGTTATTAATAATATAATATGTAATAGTAAATAATTAGTGCATATAAGAAGTCAATATAAATGTAGAAAGGAAAATGTAATTAATTGAAAGTAAAATTTAATTCTGGTTTGATATCACAGTATGAAAAATAATAAAAAAAAAACTAATGAAAAATATATTTTTCATGGCTAAAATTTAGTTATGAAAAGTTAAAAATGCGATTTTTTTTTCTCATCTCCATGCATGCATAAATGTACTGTATTAATGAGTGAAGGTATTTACATAATGTAACTATTATTATTTTTTACTTTTTGTATATATTTAAATGATGATATGTAAATATTTAAAAATATTTGTGACTACTCCCTACTTGTTCGTACTACTATAGGAATTCCTCGTATTTCATCTTCTCTACATAATTAGTGTTAAAATAGAAGTTAAATACTTATAATTGATAACTCAAATATCCCGAAACATCTTCGCTGCTAGTGTATAATAGCAACAACCAACTTATTGTTTTTAAATCTGAGAATTTTAAAGGATCCGATTGCCAATTTTTTTTTTCAATAGAAGTACGTACTATATTGTTCTTTCGTTAATGTTAATTTGTAGATAACTCCTGCGCGCTCTTAATGAATACCGGTAAGCTGCTGGTAATGTGTAAAATAACTAGTAAATTAACACAACTCAGTTAAAAAATTGTTTATAAATTATTTATCATATAGTATTAATTCTACATTAAATTAACTATAAACATAAATAAAGGATTCTTTGAACCAGTTGAACCACTGACAATCACCATGCAGCAATTGCATTGTATATACATGAAGTAACGTTTTAATGATAAAATATTTTTATATATAACATGAAGTCATGAAATATAATAAAAACCATATAATTAATAATAAGGATATTAAATTTAAAATTTAACACTATAAAAATAATTCAGTGTTATGTGTTACATTAATATTAAAATACAAAATTATTGTAAATTAAAACAAAACCTATATTTTTATTTATGTATTTTAAAAGTAAAAATTAATATAATTTTACAATATTTTTAAATGAATACAAATAAAAAGTGCTGCTTATTAGTGTAATATAAACAACAATTTTAATGTATTATTTGATATCGTTTTCATCATTTTAAAAGTTTCCCACCAAATATAAACAATTTGAAGGTTATTTTAATTACAATTCACAGTTATATCATTAATATAAATAAGAAACAATAAAAATGATGTATAATTACCTGCATCTTGACCGTTAGACCATGCAAGAACAAAAAGAAAAGTCAGGTATATCAATCCTCCAGAGCCCATTATGAAGTGCTATTTTGACGAGTAGGTGACAAACACGCTCGATCGTAGCTGGAATTTCTACAGATGTGCCGTCTAGTCGCACTTGCATGCAAAACAACCTCCAGACTTTATAGTATATACTTCCCTGTTATGTGCTGCCATCTTGTGACAATATTTAGAACTAAATCAATACTTTCACCTTCAAATTAATAATGTCATTAACCTAAAGAAAGGTAATATGATTGATGTTAGATAATTAATTATAATAATTATTTAATGACCTCATTTGTATATATTTTATACGGGTTTATATGATATAATGAAGGTCTACTGTTATATATTATGGTAAATGGGTTTTATTTTTGTCATTATATTGGAATAAAAGCTATAATATTTTTTTTAAAAATTTTTAAATAAATTATTAAAACTTGAATAAACTTATATTACATAAATTTATTAATCACAAATTAAAAATTAATTATTTATTTTACTTTATCACAATATTTTTTTTTACATCTTCAGGGTTTACTACGATAGTTAAAACTAAAGAAATCCATTGTAAATAAAAAAAAATACATTGTTTTAATTAAAAGCATTATTAAAAAAAAAAAACTTTTTTAATTTTAACGTTCTAGGGGTTTTCCATGCTAAAAATACACGGCATGATCTAAAAATAACTATTATGTTATCCTTATAATATTAATATTAAATGTTGGTAACCCCAGAGCTTGTTGTTATAGCGGTATAATACAATTTGAATGTATTAATTATATATTTGGGATGTCCAGATAATATCGCATAATTTTTTTTTGGAAACTCCGTAATCTGTGACGTAAAGCTACAGAAGATAAAAAGACTTCCACATCTTCTTTTATTAAATTGAAAAATATACAAAGGACTTTCCTTTAATAAAAAATACACACGTAACAAACGTGTTTTTTTAAAAAAACAGGTTTGTTATATTTACACTGTGCTAACTATATTGAAAATTGTATTAGATATGTTTGTAATACTGATTTCTTTTTTCATCGGCAATAATTACGTCATTAGTGTAATTAAGTCTAGCCTAAAGCTGCTTGGTATTACATATGTTATTTAATCTTTAATTATTATAAGAAAGTTCATTCACTCTAAAAAAAAAAAAAAAAGTCTAACATTATTAAATTTTGGAAAGAAGAACTACGAATAGAATACCCTTTGACAAAATATCCACATGCCGACAATTTACTACCGGGTAAAGAAATAATATATGTTTCACTATAAGAAAATATTTAATTTTGAAACTAAATTCTATAAATGATTGTAGTATGTCACAAAAATATCGCATTAATAGCTTTTTTCTCCAGAACATTTTGACATGTATTCCATATACACATTTTTAAATTAAAATTTCCAATTCGGCTATGTATATAAGAATATCCGAATCAGATATTTAATTTTAAAAATATTAATTAATTAAAATTTTAACCTGCTCATATTTAATATTATACTTTTTTATAAAAGTTCCTAGATTTTAAGAAAAAATTTGTCACTGTATGACAAAAGGTCAATTAATTTGCTTAATTCTGAACTTTAATTTACTTTAAGGCTTTTAATTGTTTGAAACAACTATATTACACTACATCGTATTTTTACACACTAATAAACATGATTACCAAATATATCTCCTACAATTAAAAACGGTAGGTTCATTTACTTCGTATCTGACTTCAAATATTGCATTTCATCCCAGGTAATGCAACAACTCGATTTACTTCTCAATCCCAACTTTGTGATTTGAAATTTATATATATAATTATCGTCATTATTATTATTATAAGATATTCATTAGAGTATAATAATAATTAAAAGAACAATTAAATAATTAATGTTATATTCAAAATATTCAAACATGTTATTTAAATAAACAAAAAAAATTTAACAATATTATTAAAAAATATTTTAATGTTCATTTTATATTATTAAAAATTTAAACCATAACATTTCAATCATGTTAATTCACAATGTTCGCTAGAAGTTGCAGTGTAGTTCTATGTTATATCATTAGAAGGGGAAATAATGTAGAAAAATGAGAAAATGCATTTTAAGCATTAAATAATAATGCATTATCTTTATTTACATATATGCACATGTATAATTATTATATATCAAAGTTACAACTCTATAAAGGATGCCAAATAATATATGATTAGAAATAAAATGTCTCAATGCTAAAATTTTCATAATGTAGATAATAGAAACGAGAATATATGATAACACCCTTATATATGCACTCTCTTTTTTATGTTATATATATTTGCATTATTTATTAAGTCTAAAAGAAGTAACCATTTCATAATAACTACACTTAAAATAAATGTATAATACAAATCTTTCAGGAAATAATAAACAACTCATAATCCTTTATTATAAAATCTGAAACTTAAAAAAAATACATCGTTTTATTCGTATTTTTTCAGAATTTTTAAATCCCGTGAAGTATTGCCAAAAATTTTTGCTAAGGTTGGATTTGACCCACGCCCCTGTTAGGTCCTAACATATATAAAGAGGTCGAGCGTGGCGCAGTGCATTGACCGGTTCTCGTTAGATCACCGAAGTCAGGCTACGTCGAGCGTGGTTAGTACTTGGATGGGTGACCGTTTCAAGTAAAAAATACGCTGCTCCCTCCCTGGGGTAAATTCGTCTCGCTTTCCACCCAGTGCAGTGATGCTCTTGTGTGTGGTTCCCCAGGCTTTGGACATCGCTTTGGTCCATTGAGAAAAAGTAGAGGTGTCCGTCCTGTGACTGAGGTTTTCCACGGTTCCCTCAGTCTCACCTCAGCGAATGCTGGGACGCGTAAGCATGCAGGCATGGCCACTATCCGTTCCCTACCTTATCCCTACCCAGTATCCCGCCGCGAGTTGTAAGCTCTTTACTTAGGGGTATATCCTTGTAAAAAAAAAAAAAAAATAATAAATAAAGAAAAATAAAGAATACTAGTCCTATCCTTTTATTGAGAGGCGTCCATTTTCTCTGCACTTTAAATAATTTTTTAAAAATATATAGCTAGTTCCCGGTCTGTAAAAAATCTGAAAAAAAAAATCACTTTGCACCCTCTATCAATTTCTGCAATAAAAAATTTGAGTTCGATACTCCATTCTATGATATAAGATAACAAACTCATTTTTTCAGTATTCATTATTGTTCAACAAAGTAAGATTCAGTCACCCAAATATAAGCCAAATGTCGAAGAGTCATTTTATATTTCAAATAAAGGTACATGTTTTTATTAATAAGAGTCAATTCCAGTGTATATCTCAGAATAGTTGTTCATTGAGGTAAAGTGGGTGAATGGAATGACTTACTTCATCTTCTTTTAGTTAAGGGTATTTTAGATTTTAGTAATAAACTTTAAGGTAGAGATAACGCCGAACAGCTGTTCGACGAACTTCCCTTTGATTAACATGTAAACCTTAGCAAATTCACAAAAATTCTGAAATTTTTTTGAGAGGCAAATATTAGTGCCTAAAAGCCATGGAAAAAATTTCAAAACAATTTAACGAACCGATTTTTTAAAATTAGTTTTTTAAAATTTCAGCATATATATAGGGATTTCCCATGGAGAGACAAACTTAGAACTTAATTAAAAAAAATATCGGCTCGTAAAATTGTTTTGAAATTTTTTCTATGGCTTTTAGACACAAATATCTGCCTCTCAAAAAAATTTCAGAATTTTTGTGAATTTTGCTAAGGTTATTTACATAAAGGGAAGTACGTCGAACAGCTGTTCGGCGTTATCTCTACCTTAATAACAAAGTGAAAAAGTAAATTGAAAATTAAATACCTAATGACCTAATCTATTTCCACTCAAAACTCCCTGACTAAAATGTTATACATGCTATCTCGCCACAAAATTATAAATTTTTAATTAATATTTACAGTAATTCAGATAGTGTTCTCTTTTACTTTAATCTAAAAATATGGTAACTATCCCCCACCTTGCGGCTTTGTGAAATTGTTTAAACAATTATTATCCCTATAGTTGAAAAATTACATCTTCAACTCATCCTTTACACGTCAAAACCTAATCTTATTACATCTTTTTACCTCTAAAACACATCTTATTTCTTCCTCGTTCAAAGTGAGGATGAAATGGAGACAACATTTTTAACAATTTATGCTCAATAAGATTAGAGGTAAGAAGGCGTAATTTCTTCTTTATATCTCTCTTTTTTCCTCGAAAGTGATGCAAAATAGGAGAATAAAGGACGAGAAAAGACGTTAAAGGTGAATAAAAGATGAAAATTTTCATGACATTCTAAATCCTAGTAGTATACACAATCAATTATACATTTAATATCACGAAGTTTTTTCTTGTCTTGGTCTTCCTCGCCACAGCATGGTCAATTTTCTTGCGAAGTTAGTTCTTCTTTCGTCCGCTCGAGGGCGTGGTGTGTCCTCTTCTCTCTGTTGAGGCTCGATCTCAGGACTGTCAGCGCGCAGTACAGAACTCCTGGAAATGTATTAGGATTAATAACAAATTCAATGTAGCTCAAGGGTAAGGTAACACGCCCAATGTTAAAAAAAAAATCCCTCACATGAAAATTATAAAAAAAAATAATAAAATGTTCTCTACATCAGTATAGCTAAAATAGCCTACTATTCAAATTGGAGTTACTTAGGGAGTTATTAATTTTAATTAATTTAACATGGAAGCTCCATTTCTCCATGTTAAAGTAGTCAACTTTAAAAATTCATAACTCAAAAACTAGCTCGAATCTGTATACAGGATATTTTAGCTACTGATAGGGGGTGTAGAGAAGAACATCTTAATTTTTTTTTTTATAATTTTCATGTGATTTTTTTTTTTTTTTTTTTTTTGTTTTTCATTGGTCGTGTTACCTTGTACCCTTAATTAATTCTATTTGTATACCCAAACTAGATGAGAGAACTATTAAAAAGAAAAAAATGCCGATAAAATTATTTCGTAATGCAAATTTATATATAAAAAAAATATCAGTATATCTTTACAAACCATAAATTGCCTGAATTAATAAAAAAATACAATTTGTTAATTATTTTCAAGTCTTTGCAATCTGTATCTTTCAAAAAGATAAATTGAAAAACCTTTTCAGTGTCAGAGGCATTACTATAGCTCCATCCTTAAAGGATAGTTGATAAAAAAAAAATTAGATAGTATTAGTCTTTATTGACGTGAGAAAATTCCCTATAATACAAGACTTTGCGCGATCCATGTTCCCATGCCATATCTGCTATTTTTTCATAATATTAACTCAGAAGTAAATATGGAAATAAGATCATTCTCTACTTTTGACAACAACCCAGCAAACCAAAACCTGCTGGCCTACAGCTGGCCACAGACCGGCTTGCCACTGCTGGCATGCGCTGGCAAGCCATGCTGGTTCTGCGCTTTTCTTGTATACCGGCCAGATGCTGGACCCAGCGCTGGCATGCCATCACAAAATTTAATTTAATTTGCAATTATATTAAAATCATTCAGTATCACCTGAAAATTATTTTTATGCTTAATTAATATAAGCAAAATAAGAAAAAATTATCAAATTGAATAAAAAAATTGCCACCACCAGGAATTGAACTCAGGACCATTGGCACCGTAGGCAGGTGTCCTATCCCCTACACTTGGGTGATTGTTAGGAAATATTAGATGTTAGTGCTTACTTATTATTCAAAATATTTGAACTTATACGGATATGAAGATTTCATCACAAACTGTAAGAAAAGTAGCATAAAAGTATAATTTTTTTGAAATTTTTAATATTTTCTTACGAATTTAAGTTGAGGGATGTTAGAAATATATGTTTCAAAAATAAAAATTATTTGTCCCGAAAAAATTTCAAAATCAAAATTTATGGATGGCATACCAGTGCTGGCCAGCATATGGGCCTCTGAAGGCAAGCCGCATGCTGTCACTCCGTCAGATGGCCGACTGCTGGCCTCTGCTGGCAAGCCATCTGCCAGCAGTACCAGCAGCAGACCAGCAGCTGGCCAGCTGTAGGCCAGCGAGGCATGGTTTGCTGGGAAATTTATGGGCGAATAAATATTGTATGTAAATATTCATAGTACGATTTTCTTAGTTTTTTTATTATTGTATAAAAACAAATTTTAATTTACCAACTCCCTAACAATTTGTAATGATAATTTAATATCATTTTCAATTAATAATGTAAATAGTAATAACAATATTAAATAAAATTAAAAAAAATCAAATGATTTATTTTGCCTGACATTTTAAATAAAGTAATTTTAATTTATTTCATTGCAACAAAAAATTTTGATAATTTTTATTGTTTTACAACTCGACTCCATACGTACAGTATGAATAGCCGACCATTTATATAAATAACAAACAAGAAATTCAAAAATCAAACCAAAAAAGTCAGTTAAAACTATCGAAAGAAAATTATCATTACATTTAAAAAAATCATTACATCCATTACAAACCAAATTATATTTTCAACAATATATTTTTACTACATAAAAATTTATATTACCTCCAATTCTAATTCCTATGCAATAGATTTGATATTGATTAAATTCAGAAAAAGTACCTCATCTATATTTGTCCTATATTTTTCACACAAAAAACTTCAATACTAAAGTAAAGCTGGGTCATAAAGCCACGTAAATATATCATTGTGATGCTTTACTCGTAACTTAGTTTTGCTATCATATAAAATAGAGATTCTTAGCAAAAAAGTTTCGTACATTAGAAATAACTTCCGACACTGAATAACAGTATAAATTTATGAGTGTCTGTCTCTTTTTTTATGTCTTATTTGTATGGGAAAAGGCCAACTTTTCTCGTAAGACAAAATAAAAATATTAAAAGAAAGCACCTTGTACTATATAATCAAGTTATCATTCAATTCTATATACTCTATATATATATATATATGTCTGTCTAATATTGTCATATTATGTATATGTAATAGTTCGACTATAATATGATAGTCCTAAAATAGTGAAACGTCAAATCAAATACGTGTAGATGAATATTCTATTAATTAATGCAGTATATAACTTATTTATTTTATTTGATAGTATGCAGCTAAATGCAATACATACTATAGTCAAATCAATTTGATATTCCTTCCGGAAGTAGCCGGAAGTGTGAAGTTTGCAGCTCTTCTGTTTGTAATTCAATTTTGAAACTTAACAGAGTGGTTTGAAGTAGAAGTATTGACCTATGTGTGAAATTGTAACGCTGGAATACGAATATGAAGATCAGAAATCTTACACTTCCGGCTACTTCCGGAGGTAATATTATGTAAATTTGCTTCAGTTTGATTGGAATACTTCAATATCAAATGATTACCATGCTCATTTGCACTTGCTCTAGCATTTAATTAAGAGCCTTCATATTACAAAATGTTTGTAAATTGCAAGATTTAGTTTCATCATAACATAGTCTAGCATCTTTAACTTTCTTTGATTACTTGCGAGTTTTGAGAACATCTGAAGCGGCAAGGAAGTGAATTACATCCTCACTAGATGATGTAAGATAATTATTATGAAATTAATGAGCATGCAAAACTAGAAGACAAGTCATTCATATCTAGGCTCTATGTTATAACTTTGTAATATTTAAATATTTTAGAAACTTGTTTTGCATCATGTTGAATTTTCTTTTCACAATGTTGCAAATTAATCACAGAATAAAGTTCATATAATTAATTGCACTATAAAAATAAAATTAATTTTAATTTATAAGTAATGTTTTAAAATTTTAATAATTTTCGTAAAAAAAATCTTTACTAATTTTGAAATGATAAAATATTTGTCTTTTTTTTATTTAAATTAAATAATTTACGTACGTTGCAGAGATAATACAGAGATAGAACTCTCCCATGTTAACGACTTGTGACGAAAACGCTAACGCCATCTCTTAGTGCGTTGGGAAGACGTCAAGACGAGCAGGTCAGAACAGAAGACGTATTCCACCGCAGCCATGCGCAATTCGATTCTTTTCGTAACACCAGCCACCCGCGTGAAATTCAAACATTTTTTGGGTAACTCGCGTTACTTCCAAAGTTATTTAATTCCTTTAATTTTTTTGCGTATCTTCCAGAGATAGCAGATCGAGTGCATGCATTTTTGATGTACGATAATGATAAAAAGGATGCCATTAATAAAAAAAATAATAATAAGATGATAATTAAATACATGAATACTCAAAATTAAGTCGATAAGTTATTTCATATAACAAAAGACTCGGCTACTTAGAGACCTCCGTGTCTTATGGCTAGAAATTTTGATGGCCTGAGCGTGGGCCCGTGGTCCAAGTGTGGCGGCGCTGCTGCATCGCATGGACACGGTTTTAGGTCACGTACGGCCTGGCTTTCAGCTGCACGCGTAGCTGGTAGCCATGCAGCGAGAGCCGGGCCATGCCGAACCGCGCCCATGCGATGCAGCAGCGCCGCCACACTTGGACCACGCTCAAGCCATCAAAATTTCTAGCCATAAGACACGAAGGGCTCTAAGGGTCTCTAATATAATAATTATTATACAAATACTTTAAATTTATACTCGCTCATCTGCATGATAATTGACCGAGTAAAATTTATATTGTACAAATAAATGTTGATTGTGAACTTATTAAATTATAGAGACAGGACTGACATCACTGACAGGAGTTTTTTTCAATTAAATTAAAAGAAGTACCATAATATATCGCTTAATTACTATTTATATATAAAATATAATTTCATAGAGTTCGCTTTAATTTTTATTGATGTTCATTAATTACACGAATACTAATCATGCGTTTCGAAATACGAGTATTATATTATATCTTAGAAATCAAGTATAATAGCAAATCAGCCCGACCGTCGAGAAATTAATTATAAGGGATAAAATGCAGAATTAAAGGAGCAGGTATAAACATCGTAATATATATATATATATATATATATATATATATATATATATATATATATATATATATATATATATATATTATATATATATATATAAGCTATAGTTTATTTAATTCAACAGGACCTCGATCTATATATCATTCATCTAAATATAGTAGGACAGGAAAAATTATGGATTGAGCACATGTGATGTGACACACAGAACGTAATTTATAAAATTTTCCTTTCGTTTACACCAATTGTTTTCACTGAACCAATTTTATCATGCATGCATGCACTTAATTAATTGTAAAATTATAATATTGCAAGTTTTTAATGAGGTCCGCATTCTCGTATAACTTACATTGCATGCATTTATTAAAAATAAATTTTACTAATTTTTGTCATAAAATTCAATAATTTTTAAGTACAAAAATTTATTATGATCTGTAAGAATTACTAAATTAAAATTGGCCCATGCACATTAAAAGAAAAGTCTCAGTGATCAATATGTGATCACTGAACATCATATATATAATCTTAAAAAAATAGATAACGTTCTAAAACCTAATCCCTTATGGTTTGAACAAATTCAGTCTTGCAGTTTTCTTACAAGAGCTCCAAAGACTTAAACAGCTCCATTTCCGGTTTGCGTCCATAAGGCCAATGTTAAACTTCTACCTCAGTTTTCACAAAACTGATAAGACAGATTCGCTTCAAAATTTGTATGCCACCTATTGATGGTGAGTTCTAAGTCCCCTGCAAGTCTTGTTGCATTCAGGCGGTACGATTACGAGATATCAATATATTGAGATTCATCCTTAATTGCCTTTTTTTTTCTTTTCATTTCCGTTTCTAAAACTTGAATAAATGATCAATTTGTTAGAACAACTTAATTATCAAACAATTAAATTATAAAAATAAAAATGCATTAATATTTTTAGCAATAATATAATCAAAGAGATTACATTGTTAAGAGATCGAACGCCCATGTTAAATATTTTTCCTATCATTTAACGTATAAACCAAAGAAAAAGTCTAGATGAAGTGAAAATGAGAACTTATTATTTGGGCGTCCAGATGGCGACCGGCACACCCCCAAATGCTTCTAACTTCAGAATTTTGGCCATAAGCGTTCTATATCTCTACACTATAAAATCCCTGCTATAATATATTGCAAAAAAAAAAAAAAAAAAAAAATAAAATAAAAAATAAAAAAAATCGATCATAATATAGAATACGCGATCTCTCGTAAATCACGATCTTTTTACAGCACGCCTTAATTAATTGTACACATTTTTTCCATTTTCATCTCCAACACTTCAATAAATTGTTTAATTTATTTCTTAATTAGAATATAGCTTTTTTTTAACATATATATTGACAGGCGCGGATCCAGAAAAAAATTTCGGAGGGGGCTGCCTCCATAAGGCAAAGTTAAAAAAAAAATTTAGAGTGGGGGAAATGCCTATATTGTCCATGTTAAATCCAAAATATCGGGGGGGGGGGGGGCTGCAGCCCTCCCAGCTACCCTCCTGGATCCGCGCCTGAACATTGAAACCCCGTAAGAAAAATTAAGCCTTCACTTTGCACACCCTTTAAGGGTTGAAAAAATTATTGGTTCGAAATTTAACCGACCCTATTTCCATTTAATTCCTTTTTTGTTTGTAGTCAGAATCCAAAATTTCTAGTTTCTACAAGGAATTTTATTTTTTTTATTAAAAATAAAAATGCATGACACCGTATATACATCTTTATTAGGCCCCTCTTTATACATATATATAAGTTCGACTAAATTCTGTACAGTTTCCATATACCCATTTACTGGACCAATTTTTTTAACCCTCTGTTAGGGTATTTACTTGATGTATATATATATATATAATATATATATATATAGTAAGTGGAGGTTGAATCGGTTAAACTACATGCTGCATGCATGGCCAATCAGAGCACGATACATAATATATATAAATATATATCATAATTACTGCGCATGGGCCTAGCTGAGTCGAAACAATAATATTTGAATATATTTGTCTGTTCATTCTCTGATTCAGGGTTGATTTCAGGCTGATCTGGAATCAGCCTGATGATTTTTTATCGTAGGGTGAGCTCAAACTTCATATTTCGTCTCTTGGGACCGGCCACTCACTTATACATATTTTGTATAATAGAATTCGTGCATTAAATTTTATACTCGGTCGATCAGTTAATGATGTTAATATATATATATATGTAATGTAATGCTTATCTAATATATTATATCCTTAATATTATTATTTTTTATTGCATAATTCCATAATTGCATATAATATAAATATATCTATTTTATTGTTTCCTGTATTTCCGCCATCATTCTTTTTTTCCCTCTGCTCGAGCCTAAAGCTCATAGAGGACAAAACGACAACAATTGTAACTATCTAAAATTTTACTATAGCATTATGATGAATTATATATATATATATATTTATTTATTTATTTCAACTAAAATAAATATTTTCGGAAAAAACGGCTTCATAAAAAAAAAACAATTCATATTATATGAAAATCTATAGTAAGAAAGAAAAAAAGTAAAAAAGGGGGCGTGACACCCAAAAAAATCGCACCTCCGGCGGGGGTTTTGGCCCTTCAGGCCTCTATTTTGGGGGCATGTACCGTTTTGGACATCGAGATATCTGGTGGTCACCCTCTATATATATACCTCAGTGTCACCTCAGCGAATGCTAGCTGCATGGGACGCGTAACAGGCCGTGGCCATGGCACCATCCGTTCCCTATATACCCATTACCCCGCCGCGAGCTATAAGCTCTTAGGGGTGTATCCTTTTGAGAAAAAAAAAAGGATTACTTCATTATATATTATTATATCGACTTTGTTTTGATTGTTATATAATCAATTTCAGACATTTTTTCATCACCTTAGTTCTTATTATTCTTGTTAATGATGGCATACTTTTAATCATTATCGTAAGTTTTGTATTATTAATTAACTTTCAAAAATTAATTCTCTACAGTCTAGACATTGCATGATTGCATATACACTCGCTGCTGTCTCTGGAAGAAACGAAGAAACACGATTTATCAAAAATATGTTTAAAACTCACGCGCGGTTCACGTGGGAAAGAAAATCGCGCATGCGCAGAAGCTTCTGTCGCGGTGGAGCGGTTCTGTCCTGACTCTAACTACCAAGTAAAGTGAATCGCGTGGGAACCAATAGGAACTTCGGAAGGGTAAGAACGACTCCTCCCTATCCACTGCCACGTGCCTGCGTTGCAAGCATAATTCGGAAACTTATTCAAATTTCATGAAGTATATCCTAAGACGAGCTAAATCAGCTATATCAGCATACATGAATGGTTAAATTAAGTTAAACATTTGGACTCCCAAAATTTTATAATAAAGAAATAAATTTATACAATTCAAGTACTGGAATTATTAAAATATATTATAATTTGATTAAATCTATGTTTCATTATTTTTTACGCTATCTATTTACTAGGAAACTCCCTTATACAAGGTTGAATTTCCTATGTTAATGTATACTAAAATGATCCTAAATTATCGATTATCATTATGCCACACCATTAAATATTTTATTTACAATTTTATAATAAATACCAGACAACTTGAGCTCGGTATCCGGAAAACTCGGTGCAGGAAAACTCGGTGC